>CAVNYN010271887.1:0-20650 GCA_963692815.1 Nyctanthes arbor-tristis | reverse complement strand
TGCTCCACAGGATTCATAGCAACACCACGAACCTTTGGCCAGCAGTTCCTCTTCACTCTGAACTTGTGATAAGCATTTCCAGCCTTCAAGAGTGGTTTCTCAGTACGTCCCCCTCCAGCAACCTGACCAATCATGGCACGGCAGCCACTGGGAACAATTTTCTTGGCTCCGGAAGGAAGCTTGATCCTGTCCACCATTGTACAAAATTGTCAACTTAACTTATCATGAGCTATGTAGATTCTCAGTTTGGTACATTACTTAAGCCTTCAAGTAATTCTCGAAATCACCAAACAAGTGAGCAATATAAATTAACTATTTAAGACTCAAATGGATAGCAAAGTGTTATCAGCCATAACATACAGAGCAAGTAAATGCATTTCAATATAAGAAGTCAATCAGTTTCTCATTACTTATAATAGAAAAATAAAAAGAAAATCATTTCACCAAAAAATAATAATAATAAATACATAAATAAAATAAAAAATAAAAAAAATGAAATTATACCATATCACCAACTACATCTATAGTAAAACATAAAAAGTACTTGCTGGAGAATCGTTTTTGAAACCACAGAATAGCATCCTCCATATTTCATAATTCCTTGTATGTCCTTTTAGTTGACTTTCAAAAGTTCATATATTGATATACTTTACCTAACATACATCTATGACCCTTCATTTCATGTATTGGATATATTTAACTGATACTTCACCCCGCATTGTCTTCCGATTTCAATCAATTTCTTTAAGCTAAATCAGGCTATTTAGCTTCTAGCTTCATACCCTTCAGTAGCGAATCAGCCTCTTTATTTGGTGATTTTGCAGTTAAAATGTCAACCATTAAGCCGGGAAAAAGAGAGAGATAGAGATAGATATAGAGAGAGAGAGAGAGAGAGCAAATAGAAAAAATAAAGTACGAATTTGAAATGGCTCTGCAGATAGTGCAAACGAAAGTAGATTGCATTAGTGGACTAGACATAAGTACAAAATTGAAATTTAGTACTTGTAAGTACATTTTGGACTGTGCAACTTATTTTCTATTGGAATAGTTACTATATATTTCTTTTTCAAATTAAGAAGTTATTAGTTACATAGTTACACCAATCAAAATAAACATCCCGAGCATACAACAATACTAAAACTGCAAGATATTTAGAAGATATATATCATTCAGTTAAAAAGAATAACTGTCTGCCATAGTCTCATGCAACAGGAAAATAATCAAAAGAAAAATTATAAGCGTCATATTGCTAAATGCACAGACAATATAGCCAACACTAAAAGAAATTTTCTTATAATTAGACACTCCAGACAGAACTCATAATTGGCAAACAAATAGAGAATGAAAGATATAACTAAAAGAATGTAACTAAAGCAGTGGGTTTCTAATGTCTATATAATCAAACGACTACTAGAATACATGAAATCGATGCACCAAAAAAAACCCAGCCCCTTTATGAAAAGATTTAACTTTTGCAACCATGTTGAACCATAAACGATTCATCTAATTACATGTATAAACAATGTAATGGGTACGAACAGGACCAAACTGAAATCGGAAAAGCCGTTCCACAGATACGTCACTTTTCCATCTTGTAAGATAGATTTTATCATCAGTCGAGAAATCAATTAATTCAACAGTTATCAGTAAGCGCGATATCCTCCTTTTTTTAAAAAGGAATCAGCAAGCACAATATCAATTTCTAAACATCTGAAAGAAACAAACCTAGAGGTTCCGTTATCAGGGTTGTGCGAGATAACAATAGCATAATCACCAGAGGCCCTGGCGAAAACTCCACGGTCACCAACATGGTGCTCGACGTTGCAAACAACGGCACCTTCCGGGATGGCTCTGATGGGTAAAACATTTCCAACCACCAGATTAGCCTTCTTACCGCAGTACACGAACTGACCAGTATACAAACCCTCGGCAGCAACGAACAGCTCCTTCTGGTGCTTGTACCTGAAGGGGTGGCGGAAGGTAACACGGGCCAATGGAGCACCGCGACCCGGATCGTGAATAATGTCCGTCACCACGCCTTTGATGTAGCCATTACGCTCCCCAAAGTCAAGGTTACGAAACCGCGCCGGACCCTTGCGGTGATGGGTGTGGGATTTGAAAACGGAGCCTGCTCCTTTACGCTGTGCCCGGATGACCCTACCCATTTCGGCTTCCTGGTATGGGAGTGTTTTGGAGAAGGAGACGGCAGGAGATCAGGAAATGATACCAAACGAAGGAAATAGGGTTTTTATAGGCTGACAAGGACTTGGGTTGCCCTAATTTGATTTGGGTATGGGCTTATCTAAATTGGAATGGATTTCTCCAGGACAAAAAAGCCCGGTATAGAGATGGCGGGCCCAATATTCCTTATTAGTCTTAAAAAAATTGAATTAAAAAGGAAAAGATAAAGAATAATAATAATAATAATAATAATAATAATAATAATAATAATAATAATAAATATGGAAGAAGGGGAGAAGGACTAAGATTGCAACAGATGAGGATGAGGAGGAGAAGAAAATGTGAGGACTAACTTGTTACAAATGCAAAAGATCAAATGTCACCTGATAATGAGACAATATAAACAAAAATTTTGGAGCTATTCATTTATGAAAATTTTTCTTACTCGTTAGTATCAATTCGTGAAATACGAATTCAACTTGCACTAAGGGGACCATTTTGAAAACAAACTTCAAATGAATAGAAAAATACATCTCACATATATGGTAAATTTTAAGAAAACCTGTATAGTACTCACTCTTCTTATAAAGATCCACGATCTTGAGTGGGGGTAAGAAAGCGAATTAATGATGTTAGAGTAATGGATCACTTCCATTTCTCTAGATAAAGATTCGTGACCGAAGATAATCCACTAACAAGTAGAAGAGGTAAAATAAGAAATTAGTTGAGGAAAAGGTGGGGGCAAAATTGAAAGTACACTGTTGCTAACAACGGTAAACTTGAGAATCCCTTTATATATAATATGGAAAAAGAAAAAGAAAAATAAATGGATATCAAAACATGAAAACAAAAAAATAAGAAGAATGAATAAATTGATTAAAGCGGTTTTGTAAACAGTCAAAGACTATTTTGTACCATCAAAAATTCAAGATCAAAGTTCCAATGCAAGAAGGATAAATTATAACGTCATCATTTCACGGTTTGGCCTTTTGGGTGTTCTTTTACTTTCTTTCTATTTTTTGTTTTATTTTATTTTTACTTTATTTTTTTACCATTACAAGTGAAGTATTGAATGGGGAAATGAGCATTAGGGTAGTATTCAGCAACAGTCAACAGTAGACAAAGTCATCCCACAATTTAGCACTAGTATAGCTTCATTTCTATGATATCATTTCAAAACCCCAGCACTTCTTACCCTTGCCAGGTGAATTTTCTGATTTCTTGTGAATATTCTTCTTAGCTTCTATTAGCAGACCACGGTAAAATTGAGATTCTACTAAAGTAACAAATTAAGACAGCTTCACAAGTTGACAACACAAGACAAGACTATAAAACGTTCTTTTGAGTCCTGCACCTAATATACAACAGAAGGATTTGGTTTCTGAGAAGACAAGGCCGAAGATTCCAGAGCCACAGGATTATGAATTTCCCTCACAGCACAACAGCCGACCTTGAATGGCATCTAAATGTTGAGGTGAAAATTTGTACTTGTAACGACAGGACTTCTGCATCGATGAGGATTACGTCCAGAACAATGTTGCTGCCACTCTGATTGAGCAGCTATGGATTTTAACTTAAAAAGGCAAGCTTCATCCATTTTCTTCGAGTCAACAGTAGCTCTACCAGAAAAACAGCACATGAAGATCATGCTCCATCACCAATCTTTGAGGATTATGATGAACCAGAGTTTTAAACTGGGGATGTTTTGGGCTTCTCTTTGATTCTGATTTTTTGAAACATTACATGCCCATCCCCAAACCCCCCCACCCTTTAAAAAAAAAAAAGGATCATACCGCTTCAGAGTTTGCTTCCTTAGGCAATACCAGGCCGATTAAGCAAAGTGAAGGATTGGGAGGGATCAATAGCAGGGAACATGTATCAGCTGAGTATGGAAGAATGAACAGTAGTCTAGCCCACATGGCTTCTGTAGCTGGGATCTTGATTACTCCTGCACAATCTCGCTGCCTCAAGTACGCAATGAAGTCTTGAAACTGCAAAATTAGTAATGGATCAATTTAATGGAAGTTGCAGAACCATAACCATACACCAGTATGACAACTGGAACCTAGAACGATGTCTTCAATGGAAAACTACGTAATATTGGTTAGGCCAGTTTGCAAGATTCTTTGTATAATGGCCAAGCATCAGCATTATTATATTTACTATTTCTTTTAGGGACCCAAAGATCAAGCTTTTATTCAATGAGATCGCCACAGAAGAAATGCAAAATGAAACAGCAAACAGAAAAACGTTGATGCCAACAAGAAAAAGGTAGATCACAATTAATATTACAAATTTACAATTGAGGAATTATTGATCCCACAAAGCGAAATGTTTTCGACTTTCAAAGGCTGCTGTCTCAAGGCGTGGATTTGTGATAGATCGGAAGAGCATTTAGTTTTACAGATAACTTTGATCCTTTCCAAGCAAAAGAAAAATAAAGACTGGAGTCTCATATGACCATTTTCTAACTTGAACTAATTATCATGCCCTAGGTAACCAGAGAAAGACAAGCTTGTTTTGAGACCTAAAGTTCGTATTTTATTCAGAAATCTGGATTTTAGTTCCTAGATTGTGAAGATAAACTTGATCACACATCATCACCTGGTGAACAAATAGGTAGTCTTGGAAGCTTGCTCAATAAAAAATTCTTAGCAATAAAAAGAAAACAATGAAAAATTAAAGGATCCACTTGCATCATTGTAGCTTGCTAAATCATGCCATGTGTAGAAGTTGTCACAGATAATAGTAGGACAAACTTACACCCTTATGATCGCCTTGAGATGAAGGAAGCAGCCAACATATTTCTCTCTGATGCGAAAAATTGAAACAATGTCAGAATAATGCAAACAAAGACAGAGTAATGCTGCTTGTCTAAATCTATTAGAAACTAGGACTGTAAAATACATTAAGAAGTAAAGACAACCTGCAACAAGCTTCCTGAACACGAAGGAAGTCATAAATGAAGTGCTGTAAGTAGCAGACACTGCCAAGTTAGAAAATGTCGTAATTCCTTTAGCCATATAAGATGCAGAAGAATCACCTGAATTTTACTGAAGCACAATGATTTATTTAGAGGAAGAAGATGGAAAATCAACTTTTCTTTTTCCTTTGGGAAGAACACCACAAAGGCTTTGGTGTGGGTTTTACGCCTCCACCTAGGCCCCCTTTTTTTGGTTTCGCTTTTCTTTTCTTTTCTTCTTCTTTTTTTTTTTTTTTGGGGTGGGGAGGGGGCTGTGTTGGATACTCCCGCCTATCCAACCAAAAGGGTGGGATACTCCCACCCTTTTGTTCCATCAAACGAAAGGAGTACATGGAAGGGAGCATGAAGCCGAAACCTCCCACAATCAAACAGAAGCAAACAAAAGCACACGATAACAGAGAATAATAAAAAAAATCACCAACCAAAGAACACAAACATACCACACAAAAGAGAACATAAACAAGCTAAAGCAGCACACAGACAAAAGAAAACCAAGGTGAGACCACCCAATGGAAATCAACTGGTACCTATGAGGGTGCATATTCTATGGTTGACCAAATTATCCAACAATATCTTAGAGGGTAAAAAGATGCTACAAGAATGAAATAAGAGCTAAAAAGTCAACTAAAATTAAGAGGTGTGACCCATGATAAATTACGAGGCATGAGGCATTAATCTGGAGAGCACACACCAAATACACGAGAGAGAGAGAGAGAGAGAGAGAGAGAGAGAGAGAGAGAGTTTAGTGAATAGTGACTCACTCTCTGAGGGGCGGTACTGGAAAACGTTGACTTGACATGCCGGAGATCTGTGCGCTTTGTCATATCTAATTTACTAGGCCATCTGCAAATGCATCATTACGAAATCATCAAACTGTATCATAGCCCAGTCTAATAGAAAGATCAACTACAGATGAATCCTCACCCTAATGGCTCAGCCATAGCATTTGAATAGTTACAAATATCTGAATCCGCCCTCTGTGCATATATTGTACAGTAATGAACACCCCCTTTGCTCAAGATCCCCTGCCAGGGATAGTTCTGAGACACTGTATCAGCCGATTCAGATGGTGGAGGTGGGGGTGGAGAACTCGGAGGAGGAGGAAGTGCAGGGGGCTGGTGTTGGGGTGGAGGAGGTGGAGATGGAGGTAAAGGTGGCTGAAAATCAAGCTGAGGTGGTAATGGAGGCTGCAAGTCGGGTTGGCGAGGGAATGGAGGAAGCACATTAGATGGAAGAGGTGCCAAAGATGGCAATGGAGGAACAGCATGGGGAGGAAACCTCTGATCAAATTGTGGCATGGAACTTCCCTGTATCTGTGCCAGTGGAGTGACAGAAGCTGGCAAAAAAGGTGGTGTCGGCATATTACTGTAAGCTGGTGGGATTGGATGTGGAGCTGGAGGCATATGATGCCCAAATCCACGTGGATCCCATAAACTATTTGGAGGTGCATATACAGGACCCATACTCACAGATCCTTGAAGTGGCTGCTGCAGAGCGATAGATGTTCCTGTTGTTTGTGTAGGTCTGGATGAAATGCTTCCTTGCCCAGGAGCAAAAGGTTCAGGTTTTCCATATATCCATCTTTGTTCAGCAGAGCCAGTTCTTCCCACTTCCAACATTCCAGCATGGCCAATAGAAGTCCAATTTGATTGGAATGGAGCAGTTTGCACCCCAGGCCCATGACATTCTTGATTTACTTTTGGTGATGTAAGCTCCAACACATTGCTGTCCGGTCTAGTAGCAGCAGGAGTAAAATGATGTTTTCCAGAGTGACTGTTAGAATATATGTATAATAGTAAGAGACCATGAATATTTCTAATTTTACGATATTTCTAATTTTCTATTATATGCTGTTCGAAGTTCCTAAACTGACCATGAATCTCTAAGAGTGACATATTTACAAGAAAGTAGAAACAGTGTTTTGCCAGCATTAGTGCAATTGTTTATCCTGATAATCAACAAGCATTTACCTGATTCAGTAAAGTACTACCTCAATCTAAATGCCAACAATTGAAAACTAAAACAGCAGTTTCGAATCAGTGGTCTGAAGTAAAGACGAATCATTGCTAGGCCAAGCAATATAGACAATCAAAGAATGGGGATAAAAGTAGAGATGCAAAAGATTTCGAACCTAGCAATAGGAAGAAAAAAAAATCCTTCTTGAATAGTTGATCAATCAAGGTTCAATATGCAGAAAACGAAATCTTAAAACTTCCAAAAGGCAATCAAATCTTTCACCCTTGCTATTTAGCAAATTATGCACCAAGCATCTTTAACAAATCACATAGCAATTTTGACATATGACCAATCCTTGTGAACTCAAAATTTATATAATTCAAAATGTTAACAATTATCAGCTGCAAGCACTGAAAGTTTCCCTAAACCTTAAGTGCGAAAGAAATAAACAACTGAGTTGTGGATGAAATATCAGAGGTAAAAATGTCATGAAACATGAAGAAATGCAGATAAACTGAAACTTTTCTGCAAAGATTCAGATGGAAACATAAAAAAAAATAAAAATAAAAATATATGCATATGGCAATTCCGAACCTGAATTCTATCTGGAAGAAAATCCCAGGACAATCATGAAGATTCCTGAATATAGTAGTTGCTGTATCTATGCTGCTGCACTCAACAAACCAATGCACACCTACTGGCATATTTGTTCTACTTAACCGGACAACAGATCCTATCTTGTTGATGGCAAGGTTACAAACAGCCAAGAGTTCGTCATCTGTGAGGTATTGAGGGCTCATATCCCGAATGTTAATCGAAAGCAGGCTCGTTGGTGAATGATCATGGTCTTTCATACCAGCACTATGTCTATTATTCTCAGAATCTTGGGGCTGTGTGATATTGTATTTTGCACGTAACTGGTAAAGTAAAGAAGACAACTCGGAACTTACTGACATAGTACCGTCAGATGGCTTCTCAAGGTTTCTCTGACCATGAGGTGATCCAATCATACTATTAGAAAAGTAAGAGTTCCTAGTATCAGCATGCATTGAGGCAGAAGTCGGTCTTGCACCTTCATTTTGCCTCACTTTGGTTGGACCGAAGTTGGATGGGGGCAGATTAAAATTGTTATTCCCTTTACGATGCAACCGCATCTGAACAATGGAAATAGTAGCTTCTTCTGGTGAGTCAAATTCCATCAGTAATGCACCTTCACTATTCAGATCAATGACCAAGCGAGGATCTTTTTGAAGTACTTTCTTAACTTCATGCATGATCTCGTCCTTGGCCCATCTGCTAGGAACATTTCCTACATAAACATGACAGCTAGAACCGATCGCCACACCATCTATAGCACCTTTAGTTCCTAATCCTATATCCAGAAACTTTATCCTGAGGCTGTCACCCAAAGGTGAACGACCTTGCATTACTTCCCTAGCTTTCAAAGCATCCATAATGTTTGTGTACTCAACAAAGGCAAATCCTTTAAATGGAAAATATTTTAAATCATCTACAGGACCAAACTTTTCAAATTGGACCCTAATAAGAGCTTCAGATGCGTCAGGACCTAATGATCCCAACCAGAGTTGCTTTGAGGCTGGAAATATAGCCATGGAAGCAGGGTCTCCATCAGAGTACCATGTCATATGAGTTGCAGAGGGATGAAGGGGTGGAGTATTATGCTTGGAAGATTCAAAAGAAGAATTCGCAGCTCCAGTGAGGCAGCTTGAAGGTAATGATGGGTTCAGGTTAGGGCTCAGACTCTTCTCCATCTTCGGACTATTGCTTATGGCACTGAATGAGTTGCTTCTGAAGTCCACTGGTATTCGTGATCTCGCTCTAGGTGAGAAAGAGTGTGATTTTAACAAATCCCTTGGCGTAAAAGTTCTAGAAGCGGATAAATCTCCAGGATCCCCAGATTGATAAGTAGTGGACTTTGATTCTACTCCATCAGTAGAATCAGTTCCCCTAGCATTCAAATAAATGCCTGAAATGTTGTCTGGGTAATCTCTGCAAGATGTTACGGAAGAATGACTAGGTACTCTAGGAACTCGGTACTGACCACCATATTTAGGTGGATTAAAGATATCTTCATTGCCATCTACAAAATCATCTGCCTGGATCTGCTGTGCAAAAGATTCAAGGACGCCTTCCAGAATGCTGGTAACTTCTGAAATAACTTCAGAAGATGAAGATTTGCAGAGCCTTTTATATCTTGAAAAAATCCAACTTTTGATTGATAGATCTTTATCAAGAACCTGCAAAATGCAAGCCCAGAAAAATAAATAAAGAAATAAAGTAGCTGATTAGGCATTGAAGCAAACAACAATTATCCAGTTAACTATATGTTTCAAGGAAGTTCCATGAGACTTAATTAAGCATGTAATTGAATTGAACAAGCTTTCAAACAATTATCAAAAAACAAATATGGATAGACCTACATTGTTATCTTAACAATTATCTAACATGAAAGAATATCCCTAGTAATTGTAAGAGTACTAAGACAATATGAAACTAAACCACAGACTAATACTTAACAAATGCATCAAAGGTCTACCATATACCGCTCATCTTTTATTAACAAAAGATAACATTAAAAATAGAAGATTGTTTAACAAGGTCACCCAGTTCTTGTTGCTTCATTTAAAACATGCAACGAACCATCTTGTCTATGCGTTTATTTTTTATGCCAATCCAGCCAGATTTTATTATATGACTACCGTCCATAACATCATTTTGGGCAAGATACAAGTTGGCAGGAGATTATGCTTTTTCACTTCTTACTTGGTATGTTTGACAGACAAAACAAACATGTCATCACATCCAATTAATTTATACCCATTACAAATAACAGAGTATATAAGTAACAGAGTCAACATCGAAACATTTAAAATTTTGATGACATTAAAGCTAGCACCAGTATCTATTCAGACATGACACTGATGGTAGTGGTTCAAATCGAAGTTGGAGTGCTAAGGACTTTAGCCACAACTACATCCTTTACAGACAAAGAAAGCTCACACACATCATATAGAAAGTGCTGGCATTATATTCACATTTAATTTTCTCTAGAACTTCTTACAGATTTGTGAAGTTGTGTCAACAAAAAGATAAATAACATAATTTTATATCAGAACCTAGGCAAGAGTCTGTAAGCATTACCAATCGCATTAAACAGTTCCTAGATCCAGTTGATGCGGACTGGTTTTCTACAATATGTTTGCCTTCAGGTTTTGTTTCAGTAAAACCTATGGATGATTTAGCTCCATCCAAATGGTTATGCTTCAGTTCCCTTGTCAACTGACGAAGAAAGTAACCCCCTTTCTGCAGCCCCTCAGTTCCAGCAGAAAAAAAGAGATCAAAGCAAGCTGCAATTGAATTCTTAGGGCAACTGAAGAAAATTTTCAGAAAACTTAGTGCCCTTAACTTAGATAATTTGACTAAGGCAGAACTATCTTCCTCCAAGGGCTTTTGCATTACCTCTAAAAAGGATTCTATAAAATCATGAGTCTGTAAAATTCTCTGGTCAACAATCTCAAATATGTCCCTTCCCTCAAAAGAGGATATGAAAAAGGTAAAAACATTGAGAAACACTGCAGAACCAATGCCTTGAATAACTGCTGAACTTGGAGCCTCAGAAGCTGCAGTTTTACATATACCAACTAGCCCTAAAATGCAGGTCTTGGCAGTCTCAAATGCAACAGCATCAGCATCTTCTCCCCCACTTAACACTGTGAAGCAAGAATTATGCATACTTGTGACAACCTGTGCAGCAGCTTCAAGGGCAGTAGGACAATATGATGCATATCGCGGAATGTACTCTGCTACAAGACGTTGTACACTTACACTACCTGCAAGCGAGAGGTCATGTCCACAACATGTCAAACACTTGCCAAGTTTGATACATGCACCATATACAAAACAATACTAATAAAATATACAGCCAATCAACCAGTCTAACCATTACAAGGTCATGATTTTGCATATTCATTGGTATTTTAAGATGCTATATCATGGAATATAGTAGGGAACCAAGTAAAGACTAGACAGAGTAAAACATAGAGGAATGTAAAATACACATAACTTAATAAAAAGGTTTAAACACAATTATTACATCTCTGACAATGTAAATCCTAGAAACCAAAACTGCAAGTGTAAAAAATCCTTATTTCCAGCATCATAGGTAAAGGTAAAATCCTGTGTAAATCAAGATGAACATCACCCTTTTGTGAGTTTTTCTACGAGTCACGAGTGCTTTGCATTCTAAAAGTAAAGGTAACTGATTTTCATTTCTTACTTTAGTCCCGAAATCAGTTTAGGCATCTGCCCATTATTTCCCATGAACGTCAAAGGTAAAGGGCGTTAACAATATTGAAAGTTTGAAATTATTCACGTGCATATAATCATAGATTGATTTGCAATCTCCTACGCAATAAATAAATGTTTGAAACTATTCACGTGCATATAATCATAGATTTATTCAGGTTAATGGCGTACTGTGTTCTTCAAAATGTAGGGAAGAAAGTTACAAAATTAATAAGAATGAAGCTATTTATCTAGACTGAAGACCGGTCTAGTTGGCATCACTACATTGAAAGATGGGTGGAGATGCATAAATACATGGAAGCATTAATTTATTTGACATCCACTAAAGAAATGACAAGGTCTCCAGTCTAAATAAATAGCATTATTCAATTAATAAGGATTAAATTAACCAAATAGACACAGATATTACTTGAAGCAAATAGGAACAAGCACACCACCATCAAAGGCAACTTGGGTTTGATATATTCTAGGATCCTCGAATTTTCTTGAGGGCCTTCATTGCAATTCCTTTTTCCTAAATTTCTTCGTTAATGAGTTAAGGGGTAGGGTTTAGGACTTCGCATATATGACTTTACTTAATTTGTGTTGAAAGCTTTGATTATTAATAAACTAGCCTTTCGATTTTCTTTTTCAAACTTTATTTTCAGTTATTTCAAAACACTAGGGTTTCTGAAATACAGCTTTTTCTTTTTCCAGGTTTTTCTTCTTGGTTTCCTATAAACTAACATGCAACACATGCAGATAAATTCATGGCTCAATCTTTACACACAACAGGCAAACAAAAGGAGAAAGAATGCACTAAATTGAATGCATGAATCATGACTAGTAAAAGTGATCACTGGAGCATATCTTGGCACATATAGGACATATGCACTAAGATAAAAAAGATGTTGTCCAGTAAGTTTTAGATTAATTAGTGTACTTGTTTATTTATTTTCTTTGCTTATCACATACTGGAGTTCTTATCTAAAGCCTCTAGTTGTATGAAACAAGCAGCATTTTTGTAATAAAAAACTGAAGTGTTTCAAAGTGTCTGCCATTCTTCGTCAATTTCTGGCCTTATGCAGAATCAACAAGTATTTTGGTTGATCCTTGTGTTCGCTCCGTTGTTCTGTTGCACTCAGTACCTTTAACATAAAAAAATAAAATAAAATAAAAAATGTCTACTAACGTCCAAGCTTTCACATGTTTATGTTAATATAGATTAGATACATTAACCAAAAACAAGCAAAGCTTATGTGATTTGATCAATTTACAATCCATTCCGCCCTAGTACTTTAGTCAGTTCAATAGTCTACATACTAGAGTTAAATAACTGTAATGAACATCACAACCAACTAATCAAGATCACCTTAAAACCTACATGAGGTCTCATTCTGTAATACAACCTTGCATCACTTTTAACAGGATGCATATGCCAAAATGTGGAAAAAAATCAGAAGGTATGAAAGTTCCACTACATTTAATCTCTAAGGCTCCGCTCCGCTCAACATAATAACAAGAAGATATATAAACTTCAAACAATAAAGTTTCTTTATTTATATAGAGATTATAATCATACTACTAAATTTCATGATTTACTTATCTCTACTTTATTTGCAGTTAAAAAATAATGAAAAAGGTCCACATGTGCGAATAAAGAAAATGAAAAACTAAACGATTAGAATGCATTCAATAACATTAAAATTCGCAAAACACACACACAAAAAAAAAAAAAAAAGAATTCTGTATACGAAGGGCAAAAGAGTAAAATTGAAATGCAGACCTCTCGCTGCACTGATTAGAGAAAGGTACGCATTTTCAAGGTCGGGGATGAAACGCTTATCTTTCTGATCGATGCAAAATTTGATTCTCTTATAGCACTCGAAAACATTCCGAATCTCTTCCTGGTTTCTGCGCCTTCGGAGGATTTCTTCTTGAGACAAAGGAGGAGGTGTGGGCGGTGCCAAGGAGCTCTGCTCGTGTTGTGAAGATTGCGACGGAGGTTCTGGTGGTGATTGGGATAGCTTCGGTGGCGATGGTGGTTGTTCGTGCAACTTTCGCTTCTTCGGCGGCTGCTCCGCCGAGGCCATGGGGGCAGGCACAGAGAGAGAGAGAGAAAAGGGCGCGTGCAATCAAGGCGCTGAGTTAGAGCTTCTTTATCAGTGGAAAAATTTGCCCATGAAGCGAACCAGGCCAGAACCGGGCAGTTCAGTTTGGGCTTCTCATTTATTCTGACGGGCTTAGTTTCGGTCCATTTAACTGATAGTACGAGATTTTATACTTCGAAATAAGCTAACATTAGAGACCATTAGGACCCATAAACGTGAGATTTTGTTGACTTCTAGAAATTCATTCATACAATATAATTTTTTTCTCAATTTGGATTTTATTGAATTTTAGAAATTTATATAAATACAGGTATTTGTATTTTCTATTTGATTATTTCAATAGATTCCATCAAGATATAGCTTTGCTTCAATAAGTCATGAACTATTAAAACATAATTTCGTATGTATTAATTATAGGAGGGGTACTAATGGGGTCGTGGACAAGCGCCCTTAGTCAATTCTAGAAAAAATGGTAACATCGATTCTAAAAGGAGGGGTAATAAAACCAGGAGACCCTGATCTAGGAGCCACCCATTCGATAGCATTTTCCATAGAGATCGAACATCGAGTCTCGAGGCAACAATTTTGGTTAAAGATCGGAATAGTTAAAAACATGATGATTTCTCTTCATTATGGTTTTAAAAAATTCATTACATACTCGGAACATTTTGTTCCTTGATTAGTTTTACATGTTTTGTTATACATAAGGTACAAAATGGATTAATATTTAATTAATTACATATAATTTTTATATAAGTAGCAACCGCATCAATTTCTAAGGCCAAGAAGTTGGAGAAAGCTTGTGACAAAGGCCTATGTCCATCCCATTGTAAGCAATAGGAGCATACATCCATAAATCATCAGAGCTTAACAACTGCAAATTAAACAAGAGAAGTACCGTTGCCGTGTTTAGATTTAGTAAAAACAAAGACAATAATAAATATGTACAAAACGAGGGAGAAAAATACAGTTTCACGCGTACCGTACCTTAATTTGAAGCTGTAAAAACTTGACATAATGGACAGCCTCTTCAAGCATAGTGCTAATGTCAACCTTTGTTCCATTTGGGACAAGATTCTGCAAGATTCTTAATCTCTCATTAATCCTTTCTCTTCTTTTCTGCAAAATTTGACAGCATTACATTAGAAATTGACAGTAAAAGTGTCATCTGTAAAATGTACGGCCTTATTCGAGTATGGTACTGATCAAGTTTTCAAGGTATGTACCCTTGCATAAAGGCTTTGGGGATCCGTGGCAGAACCTCTGCTGGCTCTTGCTTTCCCGTTTGATTTCAATGTGGTCGAGCTTTTGGATTCTGAATTTTCCCCACCATTCAATTCTTGAGAACCATTACAATCATCCTCAGAGCTGTAGCTACTTGAACTCCTTCCATTTTCTCCACCGTTATTAGCCTCTTCTAATTCATCATTGTTGTTTTGAGTGACTACTTTCTTATTTTTCTTTGACTGCGTAATAAGCGGTTTGTTTCTTGGTGCCTGCATATTTTATGAGACCCACCAGTATATAAGTTTTTAAATTCATTATATGACATTTAAATTAAAAAAATAAAGAGAAAGAAAAATGTAGGAAATCGTTGAATTCATTAAACTCACATGATCTCCAGAAACCCTATATCTTTTTTTAGGGCATTCAGATGAATTTTCCTCCATTTTGTCATCTGGGGTTTCATTAGACTTCCTCTTGAATTCCATTTCCTTTGCATTGCCCATCTCTTCGTTAACCAACAAAATGTCTTCCATCACGTGATCATCAGGAAAACTCGGACTGGTAACATATTAGCATGATCATTTCTGCTGTCCATCATGCAAAAACGGACTGAGTACTGATCACGAAAATCAGCAATATTTTCTTGATTGGGAAAAATGAGTTTGTCGATTTCAGTAGTGCTATTGCTACGACTTTGTTGAGAAACAGAGTAGAAGTTGGCTGTATTTTCAAGAGTATGATCAGGTGGAAAGAATGCATCATTATTCTCAACTCCTCCAACCACATTTTCTTCTGTAACATTCCTCAGGAAATTTGATGGGAATTCAAAGCTCGAACCATTCTCGAGAACTTGAGTTGAAAACAGATCACTCCCATGCAAATGCAGCATGAAATCAGAATCTTCATGACTGGAAAACATTTTGCACAATGATTCCCATTCTTCATGATCAAGAAAGGCTCCAACTGCAGCTGGCTCCATTTTTCTGCAAGGAAAAGAATTGGATTTTTATCTTTTAATACTGGAAAACACAGTATAAAAGCTTCAATACACACTTGGAATTCCAGAAGAATGCATATATATATATATATATATTTATACCCAAATAAATAAGACATTAGGGATTGACTTATAATTTGATTTGTGCTTGTCAATTAATTTGTAACAAAATACAAATTATTAATTAAATGGTTTGGTCCGAATACTTTGCAACCAAACCCAGACGTGTCAAATGCACAACTCAGAAGGGGGACTAAATTACATGCAATAATTATACCTTAAAAAAATGTACCTGGGCATGGACCTGAGTAAACTGGCTTAAATCATGCTTAAAGAGGCTATTAGTTAACTGATAAGAAAACGTTAACTGTCTTGTCCTAATCGTTTGAACTGATTAATGAATGCGTCAAATGAGAATGTAGAGTTTGGTAAATGAGAGTGACAGTGGAAGAAGGAAGGAAAACGGAAAACTTGGGAGAACGTGGAATTATTATTTATTTATTTATTACTCGTTTCTGGATAGTTAAGAAATTCTAATTTGGAAGGGAAATTAATAATTAAATATTTAATCAAAAGGCGGCCATATTCGATGGGGATGAAATTGTCTAAACTATCCGACAATAACCGTCGAACTAGGTCTTTGTCGCATAGAATATATTTCCTAATGAATAACCTAATCTTCGTTTTGAGGAAAGCAATTAACCTAATAGATAGTATTTCTTTTACCTAAGTGTTGATGGCTTCATCATTTTGATGAAACTTCTAAATACTCTTTAGCCTTTTTTCATTGGTTTTTACAAAATCCATCCCAGAGAAATATGGTAATTAAGCTAAATTTATTTTTTTCTTTATAGTCATTATTTGCGTCTTTCTCTATATATATGTACCCTTCACTACAATAGTATTAAGAGTCACGCTAGTTAGACAAATAGGTAGACAAAAACTATAATAATAGAGGTTAAGTTACCTTATTTACCCTACACAATTCAAGGGAGATCCAGAGTCATTTTAAGGTTAATAAGGTAATTCAAACTCCTTTTTTTATAGTTTTTGTTTATATGTGTGCTCAAATAGATTATTTCTAGTACTGATAGTCCTTCTGAACAAAACCAAACGGCCTATGTCTTTGATTTTTAGAAATAATCTATATATTTTCAAAAGTATATGAAAATAAAATGACTACAGTGCCCCATGTAATAATCATCAAAATAGTAAGAGTGATCCTTTCATAATTTCTTAATAATTAATCCACAAGATATTTCTTTCTTGATAAAAACATTTAAAATGTGTTTGATTGGCAGGGATTTTCTATAGAAATGAGGTTTTTCATTTAAATTTTTTACTTTTGTGGTATTTTATTCACATTTTTTCATGAAAAATATATTCCATTTTTTGATCACGTGATCACATTTTCTTTGAAAACAAAGAAAATATTTTCCTATAGGAGGTGTAGGTTTTTTGTTTTCTAAGTACTTCATATTTTTTCTCGAGAATTTCGCTTCCAATCAAACACATTGTAATTCATTTTTTAAGAAATTTAATTATCAGTAATTCAATTGGAAGGAAAATATTTTCTTTCCAACAAATTATATGCTTGTAATCAAACGCACTCTTAAAGTGTGTTTTGATTCTATGAAAAATGCTAGTTTTCCATCTAAATTCACACTTTTGTGCTGTTTGATTGGTTTTTTCTATGAAAAATATTTTTCCACTTTTGGTCAGTGACTATATTTTCAAGGGAAACAAGAAAAATATTTTCCTTGGGGAACCTACGTAATTCATTTTCTAAGGAATTGGAATTTCATATATCTTAAAATATTGGATTATTTTTTAATTTATAAAATATAAACAATTGGAAAACATGCACGTGAATTGAGAATTTCTCATTTTCTTTTTCTTTTCTATTTTTTTGGGATTGTATGTAACATGACATTTTTTGCTAATATTAATGAATATAAAATCTCATAATCATTTCAAATTTTCTAATTATTATAGATCATTATTGAAGTTTATAACTTTATTTTATCTTCATATTCATTCACAAATCATTGAGTGAATTTCTTCTAATTTCTTTTTTAGTATAAGCTTCTACTTATTAAGTACATTACTGGGATATTTGTTGGCCTCAAAATTATTCACTGAATTATGAGTTTTAAATCGTCTAACGAGACTATAATCGTCAGAAAGTCTCACTCTATGTACCATATCTTCATAATCATTCTCAAATGATACCATTATATCATCATTGTCTATAAAAAAAATCATGCAAGACAAAAGCTTAACATTAGTTATCTTTTTTTATTCGTCGTGGTTTGATTTCCTCTCAAATATAAATATATATTCAGTTCAAAATTGGAGCTAACGTAGTTTTGAGAAATAATACATGGAAAAAGTACAATTTATGTATAATACTTGATAATTTCTATAAAAAAATAATGACTATCAAATAATTAAATTTGGTAAAAAAGATTGTTTCCATGGAAAATAATATCTATCAAACACTAAAAGATAGAAACCAACAACTATTTCTAGGTGAAAAATTAAGCTCATCAAACACGTGTAATTAATATTTACTATGAAAATTAATTCTAAGAAATTCAATTACCTAGAATTCATTTTATTTCCATGCATTTTCCATATAGTTCTAATCAAACAGTACCTTAGTCATATTTGTGTGGTTCTTGATTATCATCTGGTTCTTGATTATCTTCATTGGATGAATGAATTTATCATTAAAATGGTAAGATAAGAATGGATCATTATTTCATAACTGCTTAGTTAACCATGAGATATCTTTATCCACCAAGTTACATGTACAGATTCATAATGAATTAATGATAAATCCTCTAACTTGAATTTACAAAGAGATACAGAATATCAGACATTTGCTCACTTCGATCCTGTCGGGAAGGTGAAACTGTGAAAGAATATGAGTATAAATAAGAAATTATGCAATAAAAAAAGCCAATGTTCAACTCGTTGCTTTACATGAAAATACATTAATCCAAAAATAAATTAAATAAAAAAAATTACAAATGTTTCTTGGGAATCGAATAGGGTATATATCTACGATAAGAACAAAAAATATTGTATATACTGTATACATGTAGATAATCAATCCCAGCTGTGATATCTTTGTTTTAAGATTAATATTAGATCGTGTAATTAAGAAAAAGAAGTACTTAGCTCTATGATATAAATTAAACACGGGATATAAATCCCAATAAAATCTTGTGGTGATTCGAGATTTATGATCGTCTTCTTTAGATCAACTGAACTTAGTCGTGTGTATCAGCTAAAAGTTGATTTAAGCCTTTTATTCCGCCGTTGCTTACGCTTCACAGGCCCACACGTTATCTTAGAATAAGCTGTTTCCTTCCCTTCATTCATGTAATAATTTGTTATTTGTATATATATTTATTTACTATACATTATTATTCTCAAGAATTTCATTTTATCTAGGAACAAATATTTTCGTGTGACAGCTTCCTCCTGTATATATTTACGTTATTATTAGTATATGTATTTATTTACTGTACATTATTATTCTCAAGGATTTTATTTTATCTAGGAATAAATATACTATATAAATATATCCGTGTGACAGCTTCCTCATGTACTATATATTTACGTTGTTATTAGTATGTGTATTTATTTACTGTATACACTATTATTCTCAAGAATTTTATTTATATTATATTATTAAGCCAGCTGTAGTTGGTGTGAGTTATTATTATTAATTAAAGCGTCTTAATGTTTTCCACTCGTGAATAACTGTTTTTGTCAACGTTCTAAAAAGCTGTAACTAAAATTTTTAAAGGTGCGTGAACTTTCAAACTTTTACAAGTTTGCACAATCAAGTCTAGAAAAAAAATCAAAACGCAGTAAAAAATAAATAAATAATCATTTCACTCCCTTTATGTACGTACGTAACTGGGGGTTGCACCGCCCATTGCACGATCTGATGCCAACGAATGAAGGTCGGTCCAGCACAGCTTTGATTCCTAAATAAGTTGATTATCATAATTATAATTATCTCCAAACAGTAGAGAGATTATTAATTATAAGTACAACCTTCGAAATCCGATATTCTTCTCCTTTGGAACTCCCATGCCCTTTGGGGTTTTGGCCGGCTTAATATATATATATATACACTATTTGCATTGCATATTTTCTAAATTAGGGTTAGCATGACTAATATATATATATATATATATTGGCTCAACAGGAGAACAGGAGTTTAAGCTTACAGCTAATTTTTGTCTTCAAACCACCATATACCACCCAACCACCTAATGCCACGTGTGATTTTGAATTCACTCATATATATACATATATAGGAAAAAGTAGTAGGAATTCGTTACGAGTTCGTTATCCATGTACAATTACAATTTAGACAATGTCAATCCTAAAAGTTTCCAATAATTTAAAAAAAAAAATTCCTTGCCCTGTGAGACGGTGCTTAAATGCCTCGATTGATAATAAAATGAATGTTAGTTTTATCTCTATAACGTGTTTTTTGTCAAAATTTACTGTCATAGTCCTAGCTTTTTTTTTTTTTTTGTGGGAACCTAGTTATTTTTTGTCAAGACTTAATTGTCGTTCTATAAACATCCTAGCTAATTGTTTGCAGCTATGAGCTATATAATATAAATACATATAAAAGACACATATTGGCACATATAAACATCGTAAAAGAAACAGCTAGAAAGTGACCTTAACGTTGAATCTAGTTTGCATTGTTTGGTGGAATGCTCATTCGCTAGAAGTGTTTGTATCAATTATAGCATGGGCCTTATGGAAATCTAATTGATAGCACGGGCCTTATGGAAATCTAGAAATGATAAGGTTTGGAATGGAATCAGTAAACTCCCCAGAATTGTGGTTGAC
>CAVNYN010271886.1:0-13391 GCA_963692815.1 Nyctanthes arbor-tristis | reverse complement strand
ATTATTCTTTTGCTTATTAAAAAAAGGAAAAACAAAACAAATAAAGGAGGGGAAAAAAGATCAAAAAAAGATCAAAGTAGTTATAAAATAAAATTTGATATCTATATACATTATAATATTCAAATATGTCATATATATTCAAAGTTTTGATTAAACTCAATTTCAATTGCCCGACAAACTTATCCTTAAATTGATCGATTTATTTATTATATGGCATGAAATTTTCATTTCAACATATATTTCTTTTAACTTGGATTGTACTATGCTTATTAGATTTTAAAGAAAATGAACGAAATTTTTGAAGAAACTACTGGATCAAACCAAATAGGATTGGACCAAAAGCTAATACTACACTAATTCCATCTAGCCTTCAGGCTCCATAACAAAAACCTTTGTTCTCTTTGTGTCTTAATTTTATGTTTTCATTTAAAAATACGTTTGAATTTTCTATTTTGAGAATGTTGTTTTGAGAAAAATAAAAAACGCGTACTTTTTTTTTTTTTTTTTTGAATTACAAGGGAATTGTAGGGAAGGGGAATCAAACCCTGATCTAAGCTAATAGATTAGTGTCAAAATATGCATCTTTGATATATCATTTCTAAGGCATTACGCATTCATTTGAAAGTAATCCAACCATTTTGTTAAGGCAAATCGATTTTCATGATACAAGTCCATTTTTATGAATACATAGTCTAAAAATGCAATTACTTAAAGTGTGCATTCATATGCATATTGATAAGTATTATACATGAAAAATGGTACCTATTGATGTAGTTTTTATGTGTGGCAAGTTTCGGAAGTTCATGGCGCAAGTTGATCAAGACAAGTAGGGATGTTCAACAATTACGTCTGCCATGGGCAAGTGTCAAAGAAATCGTGATAACCGGGTTCCGGAGGTCCAATAAAGATGATTCAAGTGCGATTGGAAAAATAACTTAAATGTCTACCAAGTCATCTCATACGACCAGATGCAAATTCAGTTCATAAAGTTCTCTCAAAAGTCATCATCAAGTGGCAAGTTGTGTTCTTATCAAGATAAGGTGTTGACCAGTCTGTAGCCTTCACTATTTTGATCATATCTAGAGTTATCGATATTTATATAGGAGTGATTCAAGTTGAAGAATGAATCCAAGAGATCTATCTACAATCTTATCTTTATCACATTCTCAGATTCTGGACGTAAGTCAGCCAAAAAAACTTCCAAGAGGAGAGAACCTGAACAGTTTGACAGTCAAACTTTTCGTTTGTACAGCTGTTGGTTTTTCATGCATATGTTGAGATGTCGTTGCCCAAATTCTGTGATTCTTGCTCCATTCGAAAGACAAGTTGAATATATAATAAAAATCATATTTTATCATCCAACTATGAATATGGACAAAACAGCTTCCAAAATAGCCTACAATCTACAAGTTGATGCATTCATCTGATGGCTGCTGGACAAGTGAGCAGTGCTGACTATTTTGGACCTATCTCAAACTACAAATTTCCAATTAGCCTGATATTTTTTCTAGCACATCGTCAACTCATTTTTAAAGAACCTTTCTTTTGGTGATAAGTCCAAATTCATTGAATATCATCAGCAAATTACAGATACAACTTGCATCAGAATTGCTGGAACCGGCCTAGCATTAGGATTAACTTTGATCAAATTGCAACAAGCAAGTTAGTGGATTTCCTCTCTATAAGGAGCACTCTTGTGGTCATTCAAGAACAAGTTTTTGGAGAGCAAAACCTAAGAGAAAGAAATGAGGAAGCAAGGAGCGAAGTAGAGGCATATTCGTAGAAGAATTCATAGATTTATACTTGAATCTATGCCGGGTTCTATCTATTTTGTTTGCTTTGCTTTGATTATGTTCTAAGCATTTTGTACTAAGGTTGAAGATGAAACCCTTTTGACAATGTAATGGTTTGGGTACCAAATTAATTCCATTTATGAGAAATATTTATGGTTCTTACTTATGTTATTAATCAATTCGACATATCTCTCATCTTTAACATCAAGTATTATTAATAGCTAGAAACTCGGTTGATCAATCCATGCTTGAATTGGGTTGTTAAGTAATTATTTTTGATTCATCATTTTCTTTAGATTGATACGGAGAATGCGTAGATAGTTTTGTAAAAGAAGCAAAGAAGAACCTATTTTAGAATTTCTTATACCGATCTTAATTGCTAAATCTATATAGGTAACAATAGATTGATTTTGACTTATTACTTGAGTTTTGAAATTAATAGGTATCTATCTACCTAGTATGTTGTGAAATGGTGGATTCAAAAACATTAGTAATTCTCTCTTCACTAATCAAAAACTTGTAGAAAATTATTATCATTTATTATTTTCGTTTCATTACTAGCTTTAATCAAGCAAACTCATACTTTCTCAACTAGCTAGAAGTAAACTAAGGAAGACTAGATTAAACTTTCATATTCATCTTTGCATTCCTCATGAGATTAATCTCGTTACTCATGTTATTGTATTCCAATTGATTCATGCGCTTGTGAGTATTTAAAATTGACACAACAAGTTTTTGGAGCCGTTGTCGGGGAATGTTATTTGAAAGTTAATTTAGTCCTATTTAGTTTTGCTCTTGACTAGTTATAATTTAAAGTTTATTTGTTTTTCATTTTCCTTGCATAATAGCCTATCTTTGTATATCTTCTAGTAGGAAATCCAAGTCACTTGGATTGAACACACAAACATTGAAGGAAAAGGATCGTGGAAGAATCAAGGACATGATACATGCAAATTTAAACTGGGTGCCTTCTTTCTCTTCTTTTTAGTAATTTCTCCTACGTGACTTATGTGGTACATATTACTTTGTTTCATTTTATTTTCTCATAACTTTTGTTTTTTCATATTAGTTACTTCATATATTTTAGTGTTCTTTATTTTCATAATAGTATTAGGATTACTTTTTCTTGTTAAAGGCCTTAGGAAACATAAAAAATTTTGTTGTGATCTTGAATATTTGCAATATTGGGAAGGCTTTGTCAACAAGGCTATTAACATGCCTAAGGAAATTGGTTTTTAATTGGGCCAATGGCGGCCTGTCCAAATTACCTGGAAGCCTAACTGATTGAGTATTATTCAATTTTACAACACTTCAGGAAAAAATAGAGCATAGTTGACCTTTTTATACAAACTTGGGAGTGAGATTTGAATAATCATTTGGTTAGAAGAAGTTTCTCTTTAAGTGATATTCAAGTTGAACCATTAGTAAACATTGATATATTTTGATAATCCTAGAAATCTAGAAAATCCACAAGAGCAAGAAAAAACTTGAGTACTCATATCCCGTCTCAAGCAATTCTCTGTCTTGTATAGTCTTTCACAAACTACTGCAACTCATTTTGAGCTCAAACCATTCATTATTCAACTTTTACCATCCTTTTTTGCTTTAAAGAAGGAGGACCCATACATGCATGTCAAGGGATTTCTAGAAATTTGTTCAACTTTTCGTTTTCAAAACTTCTCTGATGAGTCGGTTCAACTTAGACTTTTTCCATTTTCTCTCAAAGAAAAGGCAAAAGCTTGGTTAAATTCTCTCCATGTAGGAACAATTACTAGTTGGGATCAACTCGTTAACAAATTTTTGTCAAAATTTTTTCAAATGTCAAAAACTGACCACCTTAGGAGAGAAATTTCTGAATTTTTTCAAAAGGAAGGTAAAGAATTTTACGAATGTTGGGAGAGATTCAATGATTTGATTTTAAAATGTCCATATCATGGTTTTGAAATATGGAGACTTGTGAAATATTTTTATGATGGCTTGACTCTATCAAATTGTCAAGTGATACAATCTATGCATGGGGGAAAATTTTTACATCTCTGAGGGCAAGAAGCATGGGAGGCTCTTGAGTCATTGGCCGTTAATTATCAACAATGGAATTGTTTAGATCCTAGAGCAAAGCCTAGTGACCTAAGAGAGGTGGAATTTATGAGGTGAAAGATGACAGATGTAAAAACTACTTTATCCAATTTGAATAGGAAAGTTGAAGCATTATTCTTGACTCAATCCATAAATGGGAATGAGGTGTGTGCCCCATGTCAAAATTCTTCCCATCCTGTTCAATCATGTCCTCTATTGGCTAGCTATCAAGAAGCTTTTCCTGAACAGGCTAATGTACTTCATTCTTATGGTAGATCATCTGATTGCCCATTTTCTACCACATAAAACCCAAGTTGGAGAAATATTCAAATTTCTCATGGAAGCAACACCAACCTTTGATGAATCAAGGAGAGCATCAGTTTAGTATTCCAAATCAAAGCTCTGCTCACTTTAAATCATCTTATCCTCAAAATTTTCATCAAAATTCTATGCTAGTTCAAAAGAAACCTTCTCTAGAGGATACCTTGCTGCAGTTCATGCAATCAACCCAAACAGTCCATTTTCAAACTTGAAACACAAATAGGACAACTTGCTACTACTGTAGCGGAAAGAGAAAAAGGGAAGTTTCCAAGTCAACTCATTCCCAATCCCAATGGTCAATGTGAGTTAAGATCATCGAATTCCAACGAAGAGGTTAAATCCATACCTACTCTTACGTCGGGAAAAACCATAACCAAGCCTGTTATCTACCTCAGGTTGAGAAAGAAAATGACAATCAACCATCAAGTTTCATTCCAAAAGCTCCATTTCCTGAAAGACTTGTTCCTAACAAGAAATGTGCCCAATACAATGATATTTTGGAGGTATTCAAGCAAGTTAACATTAACATTCCATTCCTCAATTCTAGAAAACAGGTGCATGCTTATGCAAAATTCTTAAAAGATCTTTGCACTGTTAAAAGAAAAGACAGTGTTCCAAAAAAGGCTTTTTTGACAGAACATGTGAGCTCTCTAATCCAACATAGAAAACCTATCAAGTATAAAGATCCTAATTGTCCAACAATTTCCTATGTCATTGGTGAACAATGATAGATCGAGCTTTACTTGATTTAGAAGCCAGCGTGAATCTTTTGCCGTACTCTGTTTACGAGCAACTTGGTCTAGGAGAATTGAAACCAACCACCATGACTCTCCAACTTGTAGATAGGTTTGTCAAAATTCCCCGGGGTATAGTGGAAGATGTATTGATCAAAGTTGATAAATTCTATTTTCCAGTAGACTTTGTTGTTCTTGATACTTAACCCATAGGAAACAAATGTGATGAAATTGCTATCATTTAGGGTAGACAATTTTTAGCAACTTCCAATGCAATCATCAACTGTCGTAATGGTGTCATGAAAATATCATTTGGAAATAGGACTGCTGAGTTGAACATTTTTAATGTTGCTAATAAATCTATTGAAATTGATGACTTGTATTAAGTGAACATGATCAAGAGTGATTTCTTCTCTCAAACTAATGAACAAGATTACTTTGAAAAATATCTGACTCAATTTGACATGAACATGGATGTTGAGGCCTCAATTAGTGAAGCTAATTCTTTACTAGAGTCTGCCCCACTAATGGATACTGATAAATGGAAAGCCAAAATTGAACATCTTGGAAATTTAGAGCCAAAACAGTCACCTGTTGAGTCACCAAAGTTGGAGTTGAAACCATTACTTGAAACCTTGAGGTATGCATTCTTAGTACCATCTAAGACATTACCAATGATTATAGCCTCGGACTTAGATAATGAACAGGAATGTAAATTGATAGGTGTCCTTAAGGATCATAAAGAAGCTATAGGGTGGACAATTTCAGATATCAAGGGTATTAGTCCATCAACTTTCATGCATAGAATTCATTTGGAAGAAATTGTCAAACCAGCACGTGAATTTCAAAGACGACTAAATCCCAATATGAAAGAAGTTAGAGCTGAAGTGATCAAACTCTTAGATGTAGGAGTGGTTTATCCTATTTTTGATATTTCTTGGGTTGGTCCTGTTTAAGTTGTTCAGAAGAAATCTAGCAAAACCGTCATGAAAAATGAAATGAATCTATTCTTACTCGAGTGCAAACTGGTTGGCGTGTTTGTATTGATTATAGAAAGTTGAATGCCGTCACTAGGAAAGATCATTTTCCACTTCTTTTCATTGACCAAATATTAGAAAGGTTAGCTAGACATGTTTATTATTGTTTCCTTGATGGTTATTCCAGTTATAACCAGATCCCAATAGCACATGAAGATGAAGAGAAAACAACCTTTACCTGTCCTTTTGGTACATTTTCCCATCAGCGCATGCCCTTTGGCTTATGTAATGCACCTGCTACATTTCAGCGATGCATGATGAGTATGTTTTCTGATATGGTGAAACGTTTCCTTGAAATATTTATGGATGACTTTTCAGTGTTTGGGTCTAGTTTTGAAGAGTGTTTACACCATCTGACTTTAGTCTTAAAGAGGTGCAAAGAAAGGAATCTCGTGTTGAATTGGAAGAAATGCCATTTTATGGTTTAAAAAGGAATAGTTTTGGGTCATACTGTTTCAGATAAAGGAATTGAGGTTGACAAGTCCAAGATTAATTGATTGCTAGTCTTCCACCTCCACGAACAATAAAGGAAATTCGATCATTTTTAGGCCATGCTGGATTTTATCGTCGGTTTATCAAAGATTTTAGTAAAATCTCCAGGCCTTTGAGTTACCTGCTCTCAAAAGATGCACCTTTTATCTTTTATGATTCTTGTTTTGAAGCTTTTGAGAGACTTAAAAGTTTGTTGACCTCTGCACCAATCATTAAGCCACCGGATTGGAATATCCCTTTTGAAATCATATGTGATGCATCTGACTATCTCATTGGTGCTGTTTTAGGACAACATGTGAACAAGATGCCTTATATGATCTTTTATGCAAGTAAAACTCTCAATGATGCGTAACTTCATTACTCCACTACTGAAAAAGAATTGTTTGCTATTGTGTTTGCTCCAGACAAGTTTCGATCTTACTTGATTAGTTCTCACAAGTCATAATTTACAAAGATCATGCTGCATTGAAATACCTTCTTTCAAAGAAAGATGCTAAGCCTCGCTTAACTCGTTGGATTTTGTTGCTGCAAGAATTTGATTTAGAAATTCGTGATAAGAAAGGTGCTGAAAATGTTGTAGCTAATCACTTGTCTAGGCTGATAGTGGAATCTATTGATGAGAGATTGCCTATAAAACAAACATTTCTAGATGAACAACTGTTTTCTGTGTCTCAAACACCTTGGTATGCTAATATTGTCAATTATCTTGTCACTAATACCTAGTCATTGCAGTCAAAATGACAAAATCAAGTTTTTGACTGAGGTAAAGAAATTCTTTTGGGATGAGCCATATCTGTTCAAATATTGCCCTGAAAGTGAACAACAAAATGTGATTTCTTTTTGTCATGATAATGCATGTGGTGGGCATTTTTCATCCGAGAAAACTGCTGCAAAGATTTTGCAATGCGGATTTTACTGGCCAACTCTTTTCAAAGATACACATTTGTATTGTATTTCATGTGATCGATGCCAAAGTTTAGGAAACATTTCTCGCCAAAACATGATGTCTTCGAACCCTATTCTTCTTGTTGAATTATTTGATGTTTGGGGTATTGATTTCATGGGTCCTTTTCCCATTTCTTTTGGCAATTCATACATTTTAGTTGTTGTTGATTATGTGTCCAAATGGGTAGAAGCAATTGCATGCACGACAAAAGACCATAAAGTTGAGGTGAAATTTTTAAAAGAGAAAATTCTTTCCAGATTTGGTACACCACCTATTATTATTAGTGATAGTGGGAAACATTTTTGTAATAGGTATTTTGAACAACTGATAAAGAAATATGGGATTACACAAAAAGTTTCTACTCCCTATCATCTATAAACAAATGGTCAAGCTGAATTTTCATATAGGGAAATTAGGCGCATTCTTGAAAAAATGGTTAACCCAACAAGAAATGATTGGTCTTTAAAACTTTCTGAAGCATTGTGGGCTTATCGTACTACTTTTAAAACCCCTATTGGAATGTCTCCTTATAGACATGTCTTTGAAAAATTACCTGTTGAGTTAGAGCATAGAGCATATTGGGCTATTAAGAACTTGAATTTTTCTTTAACTAAGGTAGGTCATGAAAGGAAACTCCAATTGACTGAGTTAGAAGAACTTAGAAATGATGCTTATGATTGTGCAAGGAATTATAAGGAGAAAATGAAGTTTTTCCATGATAAAAACATTTTGAGAAGATCTCTCTCCAGGTCAAAAGGTTCTTTTATTTAACTCTCATTTCCAGCTATTTCCTGGAAAGCAATGATCTCGATGGTCTGGCCTTTTTGTTGTTCGTGATTTCTATCTTCATGGAGCTGTTGACATTGAGAATTCAAAAAATGCTGATGTATTCAAAGTCAATGGACAAAGGCTAAAATCATTCTTAGACATGGAGACATTGCAAGGGGAAGAACTTCTTTTGGAAGATCCTGTTCTTTAGGGTTAGCTTGACTAACCTCCTCAACATTACAACAAACAGGTGTGATCTTTCCTTTACTTTTGTATACTTATTATATTTTATTTCTTGTGTTTTCATTATGCATATGCATTAATATCTATAAGTATTAGTATTATATTTTTGATAATTTTCTATCATCTATCAAAACATTGTCAAAATTTTGAAAAAAATTAGGATGAAACTCAAGTGCTTTCTAATGATAAATTGTTGGTTTTGGGAAAAATTGTGAAAATTACTAAATGAAGTTTTCAACTTATCCAGTTAGATTCTTTTGTACTTTAGAATTTAGCCCTTTCAAATCTTTGGTTTAGACTTGAACTTGATCTTGTAGTTGAGCAAGGGTTTCTGGAGCATACCATAGCTAATACCATCTCAACCTTACTTAACACAACCATGTCTTTTTAGATTGAAAAAAGAGAGAGAGAGAGAAAGAAAAAGAAGAGGGAGAGATATAGCATAACTAAACCGATGATATTGACAAATTAGACAATCAATGGTTTGGTATTGGTATGTAAATTCCAAAGCAGAATTGGCCACAGTCGATGAGTTTGAATTGGGCATTGACCTTAGGCTAGTTAAGCTCCAAAAATATATATATTAAAAAAAAAGAAAGAAAAGAAAAGATACCTATAGGAAAAAGTTGCCAACCCTAAAGAGCGAGAGCTAGTCTTGAATAATCCGGCCCTATGCATTACCAATGTGCAGGAGAAGATAGTTCAAGGAAGAAGGCTGCCTTTGGGAACTTGAGTGTGAACTACCTATTGGTCAAAATGCACAACATTGTTATCCAAAAAAAGAAAAACAATGCAAAATGAAAAAAGAGCTTGACTATGTCTTTAATAAAAGATACACTTTTAAGGTTTGACTTGTCCGGTTAGAACTTTGAAGCTGAAACCAACATAATTTGGAAATCAACATAGTGCTATTGGACCATTGGCTATCTAATTTTTCACCCTATCCTCACTCATTTACACCCAATTGTAGAAAACGTATTGACTATCTTCTGTGATTTAGGGTTACCATTAAAGCATTTTGGGTTAGATTGTTTATGTACACGTTTCTAGTAACTCAGCTCTCTATTTAAATTCAAGTTTTGACTAGGGACTAGAAAGGGCTAGATCACATTTACAAAGAAATCAAGCATTGGATAAGATGAGAACAAAAATCTTCTTTTTTAAAACGTTTCATTTTGGAAATCTTTCCATCGAATTATGTGCTTAAACCTATGTTGTGTGACATTTAAAATGAATATTGATTTTTGAGAATACATCCCAAGATGTTTTGCTTGAGGACTAGCAAAATCTAGGTTGGGTGTAGTGTCAAAATATGCATATTTGATATATCATTTCTAAGGCATTACATGTTCATTTGATAGTAATCCGACCATTTTGTTAAGGCAAATCGTTTTTCATGATACAAGCCCATTTTTATACATACATAGTCTAAAAACGTAATTAATTGAAATGTGTATTCATATGCATATTGACAAGTGTTATACATGAAAACTGGTACTTATTGATGTAGTTTTTATGAGTGGCAAGCATCGAAAGTTCATTGCGCAATGATCAAGACAAGTAGGGATGTTCAACAATTACATCTACCATGGGCAAGTGTCAAATAAATCGTGATAACTGGAGTTCCAGAGGTCCAATAGAAATGATTCAAATGGGATTGGAAAGATAACTTAAATATCTACCAAATCATCTCATTTGACTAGATGCAAATTCAAGTGTGCATTCATATGCATATTGACAAGTATTATACATGAAAAATGGTACTTATTGATGTAGTTTTTATGTGTGGCAAGTGTCAGAAGTTGATGGCGCAAGTTGATCAAGACAAGTAGGAATGTTCAACAATTACGTCTGCCATGGGCAAGTGTCAAAGAAATCGTGATAACCAAGGTTCTGGAGGTCCAATAAAGATGATGCAAGTGCGATTGGAAAAATAACTTAAATGTCTACCAAGTCATCTCATATGACCAGATGTAAATTCAGTTCATAAAGTTCTCTCAAAAGTCATCATCAAGTGGCAAGTTGTATTCTTATTAAGATAAGGTGTTGACCAGTCTATGACCTTCACTATTTTGATCATATCTAGTGTTATTGATATTATATAGGAGTGATTCAAGTTATTGATAATATCAAGGTATTGATATTATCTACATTCTTCATCTTTATCACATTCTCAAATTCTGGACGTAACTCAGCCAAAAAAACCACCAAGAGGAGAGAACCAGAACAGTTTGACAGTCAAACTTTCCGTTTGTACAAATGTTGGTTTTTCATGCATATGTTGAGATGTGGTTGTCCAAATTCTGTGATTCTTGCTCTATTTGAAAGACAAGTTGACTATATAAAAATCATATTTTATCATCCAACTATAAATATGGACGGAACGGCTTCCAAAATTGCCTACAATCTACAAGTTGATGCATTCATCTGATGGTTGTTGGACAAGTGGGCAATGCTGACTATTTTGGACATATCTTGGCCTACAAATTTCCAATTTGCCTGATATTTTTTCCAGCACATCGCCAACTCATTTTTAAAGCCTTTCTTTTGGTCATAAGTCCAAATTTTTTGAATATCATCAATAAATTACAGATACAACTTACATCAGAATTGTTGGAACCGGCCTAGCATTAGGATTAACTTTGATCAAATTGCAACAAGCAAGTTGGTGGATTTCCTCTATATAAGAAGCATTCTTACTGTCATTCAAGAACAAGTTTTTGGAGAGCAAAACCTGAGAGAAACAAGTGCGAAAGCAAGGAGCAAAGTAGAGGCATTTTTCGTAGAAGAATTCATAGATTTATACTTGAATCTATGCTGGGTTCTATCTAAGTATTTTTCTACTATGGTTGAAGATGAAACCCTTTTGACAATGTAATTGTTTGGGTATCAAATTAATTCCATTTGTGTGAAATGTTTATGGTTCTTACTTATTTTATTAATCAAATCAATTCGATATATCTTTCATCTTTAATATCAAGTATTATTGATAGTTAGAAACTCGTTTGATCAATCCATGCTTGAATTTGGTTGTTAAGTAATTATCTTTGATTCATTGTTTTCTTTAGATTGATACGGAGAATGCTTAGCTAGTTTAATAAAAGAAGCAAAGAAGAACCTACTTCAGAATTCCTTAAACCGATCTTAATTGCTAAATCTATAGGTAACAATAGATTGATTTCGACTTGTCGCTTGAGTTTTGGAATTAATAGATATCTATCTACCTAATATGTTGTGAAATGTGGTGGATTCGAAACCCTGGTAATTCTCTCTTCACTAATCAAAAGCTTGTAGAAAATTATTATTGTTTATTATTTTCGTTTCATCACTAGCTTTAATCAAACAAACTCATACTTTCTCAACTAGCTAGAAGTAAACTAAAGAAGACTAGATTAAACTTTCATATTCATCTTTGCATTCCTCATGGGATCGACGTCGTTACTCACGTTATTATATTCCAATTGATTCGTGCGCTTGCGAGTATTTAAAATTGACACAACACTAACATAGATGCCATTATTGATAAATCAGTTTTTTTCCTAAAAAATGATAAATTATACAATAAAAATTGCATAAAAGTCTTCCTCTCTCCCACTTCTCCCCTCTCCCCAACACCACTAGATGGTCTATGTGCACCACCAGAATGTGGTATGCAGACCACCCTAGTGGTTCAAGCCATTAGATCTGGTTGATTCCTATTGGTAAATCAAGTCTAGTGTTACTATCAGTGCCGGCTGTTATATAGTGGTGCGAAGTGGTGTTACTGCCGGTAGACTGTGGTGCTTAGGATTAAAATGAATATAAAAATAGGGATTTAAATGTAACTAACGTAAAGTTTAAAATTGGTGCAGGTGGTAATGATCGTGGGGTCAAAGAGGTTGAAGTGGGGTTGATTGGGGTAAAATAGATAGACTTGAGGGTAGTGCGAGGGACGATAAGAGCACGTTGGTGAAGGGAAAAGAGAAAGTCAATGGGAAGAAGGGCTGGAAAAGGAAAAAACGACCAGCGTTGGGACCAATAGGGGCCTCACCTTTAAAGCAACTTATGAGTATGGAGGGCAAGGGTGCGGAAGAGTGGGGATTAGCCCAACCCAAAAATGGAGGCTACATCCAGAAGGGTTGGAAGTTAATGAAAGAGGGAAAAAGGGCCGAAGGGAGTTAGAAGGAACGGGAGGCAATCTTTGAGCGCGGGAGGATGATATGAACATGAATGTTGAGGCGGCTGTCCTACTCGATCGCAATGAATATCTTAAGCTGGAATGTCTGAGGGTTGGGGAACTCTGACACATTCTCACATTCTCACTAGCTTAATAGTTCTGTCCGAGACGAGCCTATATGATGCAAGGGTAGAGCACATTCGGGTGGCTTTGCAGTTTCACTCGTGTTTAGGGGTGGATTGTCAGGGTCAGAGCAATGGGTTGATGATGTTGTGGGAAAGAGACTTGGATGTCCAGGTTCAATCATATTCGCCAAGACATGTTGATGTTATTATTACTTTGGGCAATGGAATGCATTGGAGGGCAACGGGCTTTTATGGAAATCCAAGGCTTGTTGATCATCAGCTATCATGGAACCATATCCGGCGGCTGTGGAACAAGATGGCTTGTTTTGGAGATTTCAATGAAACATTGTACTCAAGTGAGAGGACTGGTAGTGAATCGAGGCTGGCTAGAGCAATGGAAAATTTCAGGGAAGTCCTGAGTGTGGACTCAGTAATTTGGGTTTCTCAAGTCCTGCAATGACATGGAACAATGGTAGAAGGCGGATGATAAATATCTAGGCTCAATTGGATCGAGTTGTATGTAGTGACCAATGGAGGAACATCCACCCAGGGGCAGCGGTGGAAAATTTACCGTACTCTAAATCCGATCATAGACTCATTTTATTGAATATAGAGTGGAGACGGAAAGGGATTGGATGCCAAGGAAATACGAAATGGAAGCCTTTCCATTATGAGCCACATTGGCCTCAGATCGGAAGAG
>CAVNYN010271884.1:0-17800 GCA_963692815.1 Nyctanthes arbor-tristis | reverse complement strand
TGACCGTTGACCTCTGTTGACCTTCGACCCATGTTGACTACTGTGACCTGGTGAGTACAAAATGCCCCCTCAAGGTCGCTGCTCCCGATACTGAATATCAGTGGCCCTCAAGATGTGCAGGCAGTTTACCCCGAAACTTTTGCCGCTTGAAATCTACCTCTTTGAATTTCGAAATCAACATGTCTTTCCACGTGGATGTTATTTAATGGAGTGGCGTGTTCTGGGGAACTCCCAAGTGTAATCATTAAATTGATTAGTGCCTTTTCGTTTTCCAAAGAAACATGTGGCCGTCAAACTGCATTTCCTCCCCCTTCCCACTTTTTCATTTTTAAATCCTTCATCACCTTCCTGTCTTCTCTTTCATCTCTCATCTATCTTGACTCAAGAATCCTTCGTTCAAAGACTTCTTCCGATCTACTTTGCTTCTTCAGGTAATTTTTCTTCATTATTCTTGAGGCTCTTGGGCAACTTTTGGGACAAATCAGTATGACGAGGGAAGGAGAAGGAGTCTCTTGGGTTGGCACTGAATGCTCCGCCAGGGGAGAAATGGAACCGGTGATTCAGGCTGTCTTGGAAGAGAGCGCGGATGACGAGACGGAGGCGGAGGCAAGTTCAAGCAGACGGCCTCCGGCGGCGGTGGCACCTATGGAAAAGGATTTATAGTGGGCGGCTAAGAATATTCCCTCTCAAGTGATGGAGGAGGACCTGCGTGTCATCCGTCGCCGCTGTAACATGCTAGATGATGTTGACTCCTAGGTACCCTATCAGACAGAGAGGGCCTATAACCTTCAGAGGGGGTGTGTAGCCGTGAACACGAAGATATTCGATGCCGGGTTTAGGGTTCCTCTCCTCAGGCCTATGACCAGATTGTTGCAATTTTAGGGGATGACTCCTACTCAGATCCCACCAACTGGGTGGAGGACCATCGTAGGGGTCTTTTCCTTGTGGCCCCCAGCCCTAAAGATTTTGATTCATATTATGCTCTGAAGTCCTCACCTTCAGGAGGCAAAGGCAGGTACTATGTGTCAGCTTGCCAGAAGTTAGATAGCCAATGCCTTTGGGGCAACCTGGTGAAGGGGATCTGGGAGTCCGTCTCTGGTTGGAAGGAAAATTGGTTTTGGTAGGAGGCAACTGGAGGACCCCACTGAGCCCGAACCATCAGGATACAAGTGTGGCGACAAGCTTCATGAAAATCAGTGAGTGGCTGCCAATTAATGTTTATCCAGGCCTGCCGAGCTAATATTTAATTTCTTTCTTTTCTGTTTCAGGGGAAGACAGGCCTCAGCTGATATCTCTGATTTTCCGCAAGTGGGCTGGAGAGGTCGTGAAGTTGGAAAAAGAGGATCGCCACGCCAGAGATCTTACCAGTGAGGATTCTCTGCTCGAGGCCGGGCTATCAGCGCCCATATCCGAACGTCATACTAGTACCACTCTTCCCGGTAAGCTAAAAATATATTTTTTATTGTATGGATGCCAGATGCTAACATCATTTCTTCCTTCCTCAAGCAAGAAGGTTCACCTAGAGAAGGCCTAGAGAATGAGGTCATTCGAAGAGGTCAATGTCGTGCTAGAGAAGAAGCAGCAGAGGAAACGTCAGCGAAAGAAAGCGGCGGGAAAGAAGATCGCGCCTGTCACTGATCTGGTTATGGCGGACCCCCAACGAAGCGCCAGAGAGCTGAGCCTTGTGTTATTCTTCTGGGCTCCTCTTCTAACTTTTTGACCCCAGTTCTAGCGTCAGGCGGTGAGGAGTTGTCGACTCAGGAGAAGGGAAAACTGGACCTTCTTGCAAACGATCTGTTCCTTCTAGTTTAGCAGAATAGACGGGCTGCCTTGGAGAAAATCAAAGATAAAAGACCCAAGGCCCTGCTCCGTTTCAACCTCGCCAAAAGGCCGTTAGAGGAGCTACATGGGAACGTCACTGTGCAATGAGCGACGTGGCCCAGAGTTAGTCGAAGAAATGGGAGAATTATGCGGCTTCCATGTCCCTTCTCGAAATTCATCAGGCAAGCGCGGTCATGAGGGGCGGTTCAGCCATTTTGGGACTGCACGCCAAGGCTCACCTTCGCCGGGTCATGAGTGACACCAAGAAGATGGCCCAGGAGGCCAGCGAGGTGCTAAGGCAAAAGAGGAGGCTAAGCTGGCTCTGAAAAAGAAAGAGCAGGACCTTGTTGTTTCCAAGGATGAGACCGCTATACTGCGAAACGAGCTAGAAACCTCTTGGAAGATAATTGAGAGGCTGGAGAGCACACTGGCGACCGAAAGATTGAATCATGAGTAGGCAATAAAGGAGGCGGAGAGTCGGGCCTCGTCCAAGAAGCTGATTGGGTACCAGGAGGCTGTAGCCAAGTATAAAGCCTCAGAAGAACACAAGCAGGTGAACGCCGGGCTATATTATGAAATGGCCAAGGAGCTTCTTGAAGAGGTCAAGAAGACCTGGTCTGAATATGAATTGGTTTCCTTTAGGAACAAGTGGCCAAACTCAGGTAAAACTGAGGCTACGAAACCTCAGAGGATGAGGACGAGGACAATGAGGCTACTACTTCCATTGGCGAGGGGGTTGAGGTTCACACTCTGGAAGACCAGACCTGATGCCCCCTCTTTTCTTTATTCCTTGAGCTTGCATTGTAAAATTTTTTATATGAATGACAAAAATTTCTTTTTGCACAACTGTCTGTTCGTTCGCACAATTTTGTCGCTTGACCATTTCTCGCAATTACTCATATAATCTTCAGACCAAAGTGTCAGGGCGCTTAACCAGAAGCTCGTTCTAGTTTAGGTCGTAGACCATGAGTCCGAGTGGGGTATGTGCAAGTGTCGGGCCGCTGATCTATAAATTGATTACAGTTCTAGTCGCGTGACCAATAATTCTCAAGTGTTAGGTCGCTATTCAAACGCTTGGTTTGGCTCTGTTCACGGACCTGCTGACTTGGATGTGAGGTCGCTGACATGTAAGTTAAATCTTTTTAGATGAGTGTTAGGTCGCGAAACCTTACTTAGTCGTAGATTTATCCTTTATGGGGCCATGGAGAAATAAGGACGCAAGTGTTAAGCAAACTAGACAATTGTTAGAGTTGATACCCGGTTATTGATAATACTTTTTCAGATGCTCCGTATTCCAGGGATGCATTAATTCGTCCTCGTACATGTTTCCGAGCTCTTACGTCCCATTTGACAATACTTGCTTGACTCGATAGGGACCTTTTCAGCTGAGGCCCATGGTCCCAGAATCGGGCTCTGTAGAGAAGAGAAAGACTTTGAGCAGGACTAGGTCGCCAACATCAAATCGGCGGGCTCTGACATTAGCGTTATAGGATTTGGCACATTTCTGTTTATATGCAGCATTTCCGATCTGATGTCTGAAAATTCCCTTTTTATGCTATAAGGTCGAGGTCGCAAGCATGGAGTTTATCATTCTTTACCTTATTGTAGTGAGCCACTCTGCAGGTAGGGACCTCCAACTCAACGAGGATCATGGCTTCAACAGTCTCAACCTGTTTATTGGCCCGCTGGTGATGGGGCATGGAATAGAAATTTTTGATGCCCAATTCTTTGCAAAACAACCTGAACCTCGCATTATCGAACTGTTTGCCGTTATCCGTGATTATAGCATTTGGGACTCTAAATCTGCAAACGATTGATTTCCAGATGAAACTTATTGTCTTTTGTTCCCTGACGGTGGCGAGAGCTTCAGCTTCGACCCACTTTGCAAAATAGTCAGCAGCAATGATGGGGAACTGAGTTTCTCCTCTGCCTTTTTGTAGCAGGCCGATGAGGTTAATCTCACACTTGGCGAAGGGCCATGTTCCTGTGACTGAGGTTAACTATTCTGGGAGGTTCCTAATCAGGGGGCAAATCTTTGGCATTTGTCACATGCCTTGGCGAAATTGATCGCGTCCTTTCACACACTGGGCCAGAAGTATCCTTGCTTTAAGATTTTATGTGCAAGAGCTCTAAAACAGCTCGTGCCTCGGCGGGGCGGAGACGTCTTAGCAGAGGTCCGATGAAACTCCTCTTGTATAGCTTTCCATCGATTAGAGAAAATTTGGCAGCCCGATGTCTCAGCTTTCTGGCCTCCACGCCTGGGGGGCCACTCTATCCTTTAAGAACTGGATGATAGGGTCCAATCCAGTTGTTGGAGAGGCCGACTTCTGTTGTTGTTATCTTTACCTTGTCAATGGATGAGGTCGCTAACTCCCCTATTGGGATGCTGCTAAGCTCGCTTGGCCCCCTACTGGTTGCTAATCTAGCTAAAGTGTCAACATGGCTATTTTCAGCTCCCGGGATCCGCGTGATCTCAAGGTGGTCCAGGTCGTTCAACTCTTCTAGAAGTTTGCTCTGGTATCGGGAACCTTTTCGCGCCACACCTCATAGACACCACTTATTTGGTTTACTATGAGTTGAGAGTCGCTCTTGATGATTAGCCTTTTGATGCCCATTGATTTTGCCATGCTGCCCTCGGCCAGGACAACTTCATATTCAACTTTGTTATTTGTCGCGAGAAAGCTGAACCGGATAGCCCGATAGTAATAATTCCCAGACGACAACAATTTCGGCTCCAGAGGCATGGATCGTGGAGGATCCGTCGGCGTATAGTTCCTAGATTGAATGGTTTGTGTCACTGAAGTCGGGCTTAGTGGGAATGAGCTTGGCTATAAAGTCAGCTAAGGCATGTCCCTTGATGGCGGTCCTTGGTTTGTAGTTGATGTTGTTCTGGCTGAGTTCTATCGACCGTTTGACCAGGCGACCTGGTCAGGTTTTTGAAGAACCTGCTTCAAAGGAGTGCTCGTTAGGATGTCGATTGTGTGCTCAATGAAGCAAGGTTAGAGTTTCTTAGAAGCGATTATAAGAGCGTAGGCGAGCTTCTCCATCGAGAAGTATCTAAGTTCCGCAACGTGTAAGGTATGGCTTACATAATAAACTGGGAGTTGAAGCTGTCTTTCTATTTTGATTAAGACCGCGCTGATTGATGATTTCTAGATGGCCAGATACAGACGCGACGTTTCCCTTGATAAAGGTTTGGACAGCAGAGGGGGAGAGGAGAGGTGTTTCTTCAACTTAGTGAAAGAATCTGACACTCCTATGTCCACGCGATCTCCTTAGATTTTTTGATGGCTTCGAAGAAAGGCCTACATTTATCCGTAGATCGTGACACGAAACAACTCAGCGCGGCGATTCACCCTGTGAGGCGTTGGACCACTTTCACTGATTTAGGGGGTTGCATGTTAAGAATCGCCTTCACTTTTTCTGGGTTCGCCTTGATTCCTCTCTGATTTACTATATAGCCAGAGAACTTTCCAGAGGTCACTCTGAAGAAATACTTCTTGGGGTTGAGCTTCATCTTGTAGCTTTTCAGGACCTAAAACATTTGGGAGAGGTCCTCGATATGCTGTTCTGCTTGAAGGCTTTTGACGAGCATGTCGTCGTTATAAACCTCTATAGTCTTGCAGAGCTGGTCTTTGAACATAGAGATTACCGGCCATTGATAGGTAGCCCCAGCTTTTTTCAATCCGAATGGAATCATTTTGTAATAGTAAAGCCTTAATCAGTGATGAACGAGCTGTGCTCCTCATCAGCTGGGTGTATAGGGATTTGGTTATAACCGGAATAGGCGTCCATGAAGCTCAACAGCTCGTGACCAGCTGTAGCGTATGTCATCTGGTCGATTCTGGGCAACGGAAAGCTATCCTTTGACATGTTTTGTTTAAGTCCGTAAATTCAATGCAGATTCTCCAGCTTCCGTCCCCCTTCCTGACTAGGACTGGATTGGCTACCCACTGAAAATACAGTGCTTCCTTTATGAACATGTTTCTCAATAGCTTGAGTTTGTGTCAAGCATGCTTTGGATCGATTCGTCCATATCCTCGTGGACCCAGCGAAAACGTCCAAATTTGGTTTCAAGAACTGGATGAGCTGGGTCCTCATCGGCTCTTTCAGCTTGGCCCCAATTCTAAGTTCAACCTCCAGCCTTACGTCACTCATTTTTATCATTTCGAGCTCATCACATGGGCTGGCTTGTGAACGGGGTCGCCAGCCCTTGGGTCGAGAGCGAGAATTTCCAAAAGAGGTTTTACGCTTGTGACATACCCTTAGTCAGGCTCAGGACTGGCTGACTGGCTACCATGTATGACAGCAGTCCCTTGGCGGGTTGGGAATTCCATAGTGAGATAGAATATGGAAGTCGTAGCCCTAAGCTTGTACAAGATGGGTCGTCCCAATATGGCATTCTAACATGAGGGAGCGTCTACTATGAAGAAGTCCGCGAGGATTCTTGCAGTGTGCGTTTCGTCTCCTATTTCCACAGGGAGTGTGACCTGATATTTAGCCTCTACTTGATCCCCGGTGAAGCCTTGGAATTTGGCCCCACAAGGCTTGACGACCATTTGGTCGATCAGCATTTGTTTGTAAACATTCCAAAAAATAATGTTCATAGTGCTGCCGCTGTCTACTAAAGTCTTGTGGATTTTGACACCCGCAAATGTAATGGCAATAATTAGGGCTCTCACGTGGGGATTAGACTGGCTGCTGGAATCTGTGTCGCGTGGGGAGAATAAGCTCACTTGAGAGGGAGAAAGTGCTTCTTAGGCAAGTGATAACAAATTCGGGCTTTACTCACGGGACCTTGCTTCTGTATGCTAGAACCCTCGGCGTCGAGGCCCCTGCTGTTCAGCATGCAGGCCTCAGTGGGATGTTGGTTCTATGGAGCCCAGGCTTCGAGGTCCGCTAGGGGACGAGCTTGCGTGTCTAGCCTTTGGCGATTTGTTATGTGTTCGCCTAAGTAACCTCTCCCCATAAGCCGCTCAATCTCACTCTTTAGATGCCTGCAGTCGTCTGTGCTGTGTCGCATGACCTTGTGATGCCTACAGTACTTTGATTGGTCCGCATTCTTCGTCGGCCTTTTCATAGGCTTTGGCTTAAGCAGGATTGGGTCGTCATTCAAGAGGTTGAATAAGTATTTCGCAGACTCATTGAAGACATGGACCGACCCAGTTGGGGCCAACGGTCCTTGATCATCTGTTCGGTCAGAAGGTTCTCCTCTAAGGTCGCCCAGTCGCTTCTTTATCACACCCAGCTTTTGGGCCTGTGGAAGGACTGGCTGGTTATATCAGAGAACTTGCCGAGGAGAGTTTGATCTTCGTCTATACCAGTGAGTGGGCGCTGAGCCCTTCCTGTTTTGCGAGTGGCCGTTTAGCCGTGGAGGCTTAGGCGATCTCGGCGTTTTTGGGTCTTGCCCGAGCTACGAGGCCAATTTGGTGTGAACGCAGTTCCTGGCCGCATCTTTAAGAGTATTTGGCGTAGTCTCCACGTTGGGGACCTACCAGCTGGATTCTTGCGTTGGGGCGTGGCTTGAGCCTCCCTTGATGGGCTTCCCTAAGGAACCTGCCCTCATAGTAGGCATCTCACCACCATGTCTGGAAATTGATAGGCCGTGCTGCTATAACCGCCGCACTTTTTTGGAAAGGGCCCTATCCTGTTGCGAGGGAGTTTCTGTCGCCGACGCTGGCTATGAGGAGCCGGCATTGGCGATCTCTCGGTCCTTGCGGGAGCCGGGAAGCGGTTCAACATCACTAATTCCTGTCTCATGACTCTCAGAGTGTCTTCTACTCGTTTTCTTTTACCGGAGGTTAGGTTTCACGAAAATTCTTCTTTACACAGCTTTCTGTAAGTTTCCCACAGACGGCGCCAATTTGTTGATGTCAACTTTTGCCTTCGACTCAACAAACAAAATTTATTTTTATGAGAAATTTGCGTAATAATCGATATAAGCAGTAGAGGAAGAAAAATTCAAGAATCCCCGTGATAGATGGGCAAATACAAAGTTTAGAAGACAAGGAGAATGTGAGTTTTGGATGTCGAACCCCTTCTCATTTCTGTTTGCTTTTATATATAGTGTACAATTGCCTTTTACTTGAGAGTGATGATTACAAACATTTATTATGGCCTCACGTGCATGACACAAAGGTCTAATCGACTGAGAATGGACCTCTCTTTTGACTATTGGTTGTCTGAGCCGCGTATGGTACAAGTAATTGCCATATTGTACTCGACGCGGGGGTCACATCAACTGTCAGGGATCAAGTTCTTCATGTGGGCTCCCAGACATTTGCAGAGTCAGCGTGCCCATTACATTGGTTGGATCGTGACCTTTGGCTGAGGCACCTATGAGCTTGCTGTCGAGGTGCTTGTATGCCCTAGGCCGTGGGAGTGACAAAATAAGGCTGCCCTCGAGGTCATTGGACTGGGTCGTTGTATAGGGCAGTCAATAGGTGGACAGGTCGCTAGGTTAGATTAGGCACTCAGGGCCTACTCTCAAGACCCGTTGACCTCTGTTGACCTTCGACCTGTGTTGACCACCCGCGACCTGGTGAATACGTATGTCATTATCATTATTAATTAATTAATAACTTTAATCAATACATGAGTATGAAATTTTCACCTTCCAACTTCTATAAATCTTTTTGGTTACCAAAAAAAACTACCAATTAATTTTTTTATATACCTCCAAGTACTTTATTTTTATTTTTTTTTAAATTCACACAAGTGAATTTAATATTTTGTTAAAATAATTTTTTTAAAGAATAAAATGATTTTAATCTAAAAAATGATTATAACTTTGAAAGTCATAATATCTTTAAATTTTCTATATAAACAGATCAAGCTCCGAGTTCGGAGAACGACTACTAATCATAGGGGGCCATGTGTATTTTAAAATACACGAGATCGGAAGTAATTAGTGGTCGGGCTCCAAACTCGAAACCCGATCTGTTTCTATAACCGAACTGTAATATCTTGCAAATCTTTTTTATTTGTTCAAATGTTACCATCCAAGTTAATATGAAATGCATATGCGTCACAGACCGGTACAACTTAAAACCATAAGACATTTAAAGTGATATTTATCAGTATACTATTATGAGAAAAGTTGGTCTCCGTCAATCCAAAATCAATTTTTTTAACATTTTTTTTATCATTGTTCACTATAATATTATTACTAAATATGACTTTGAATACATAAACATTTATATCATCTTTTATATAAGACGTGTAACGCACGTACTTATAACTGGTATATAGAGAGAGAGCACAGGTACTAATTAGTCAGCATTAATTAGTGAAAAACATTCTTTAAGCATGATGTTTGGAATTCTTCAAATTTTGGCCCTGGGAAGAAGTATTGCTTTCAGAGGATTCTTCATAGCAACAGTGAATGCAAAGGTCTCGGTCGGGTCCGGCGGGTTATCCGGAATCGGTATCCACTTAAAAGCTTGTACCATTTTCGCCAGCAGTAAATTGACATGCAATGTACCAAGTGTCCACGCCGGGCAAATTCTCCGGCCGGCACCAAACGGCAACATTTTCACTCCCCGCATTCCGGTGATGTCCACATCGACACCATCGCCGGTCAAGAATCTCTCCGGCCTGAACTCGCTTGGGTTCTCCCAAGCACTCGGATCCTCCGTCAACCACGCAGTGTAAAACTCCACGTTCACGTCAGCCGGAATTGTGTATCCGGCTAGCTGGGTATCTTCTCTCGCTGCATGGGACAGCATAAAGTGGCTCGGAGGGTGACGTCTGAAAGTTTCCTTTATAATTGCCCCCAAATATGGCATTTTCTCCACGTCATTTTCAGTGACGGGTCCGTTTTTCCCCACGGTGACGACGATTTCTCTATACAGCTTTTCTTGGATCTCTTGGTCCGTCACCAAATGCAGCAACGCCCATTCCAGTGCAGTGGCGCTGGTATCAGTTCCGGCGTTTATCGTCTCCGAGCAGAGCGTAACAATTTCCTCCTCACCAAGCCTTCCCTTCCCGGCGGGTTCGAGGTGGAATAATGAATCAACGTAGGCGGCGCCGATGGGGCTTACCATTTCTGAGACATCGGATTCAAATTCGTCACTGAAAATTTTCCCTCCTCCCTCAACGAATTTCCGTCTAGTCCGAATCAAAGGAACCAAGCAATTCAGTTGCCTCTTTCTCAGCTCCTTTGCCGTCCTCACCTGGCGGCGGAACAGCGGCGAAAGCACCGGCAAGAAATCCGGTAGCTTCGGCGTAGTTGCCATCATCACCTCTTTCAGTACGCTTTCTATTACTTTGATACGTTCTTCGGAGATTCTTACGCCAAAGCATAAACAAATAAGAATGCTACAAATAGTGAGCCTGCAATTGTTCATCACCTCGACGTAACCGTTGATAGAAGCCTCTTCTTCGAGCCTCTTCATGTGATTCTCCATAGCCCACCTTCTGATCCAGCTACACTGTTTAATCCTAGTGGGGTTAATCAACTCAGTAACAAAATTCCTGCGAAGGGTCCGCCAGAGAGGGCCATATTCCGCAGAGTTGATGGCGCATTTTCCGACGCTGAAAATGAGACGGATTGGGGAATCCGGCGGCCGACTGGCGAATAAAGCACCCTTCTGAACTAAAGCTTCATGGATCAGCTCGGAACTGGTGATGATTATAAGAGTTCGTTGGCCCATTTGCATGGTGAAGATTGGACCATATTTGGCACGTAAATCACGAATTATAAATATGAAAGGGCGACGCTGGAGGATGACTTGGAAGAGATTTCCGACTAAGGGCCAACCAGGCGGACCCGGAGGAAGCTTCTTGGCTCCTCCACCGGTGGTGGACCAGTGGCACCACCACCACCGGAGAAAAAGAGCTGCTAGGAACAGTAGAATTATGTCTGTTAATACCATTTTGGAGGATCTTTAGGAGAGGGAAATTAAAGATAGAGATTAAAGAGCATATTGCTGGAGTTATGGTTCTTGAGCCAAACGAGCTAGGGTTTATAGAGAATGTGGTAGCGCAGGTGGGTGAGTTGATCAACCTGCGTACGTACCATATAATAAATAACATGATCAGAAAAATTTAAGATTTTGTACGGACGAGACTGGGAGGAAATAATAAGGTGGGACGCGTTCTTTGACACAGTTGAGAATGCTAACGGGGCTACATGTCCAGAAAATTAATTCACTTTGTTTACCACAAGTTTAGAAAACTGTGTTGAGAAAAAGTTGTGATAAAAAAAAAAATGAAGAAAGAAAGAAAGAAAAAAGGCGTGGGACACGCCACACGGTTCTTTTAACTCTTTCTTACTAATTTTCAGTCAATATTTTAGTTCTATCTGTTATTAATTTATAAAATAAAATAGAATAGAATAAGAAAATAACATTAATAGTTTTAACTCGAACATTTCATGTGACCTGCTACTTTATTAGTTTGTAACCACAAACTGAAAATATCGAAAGAAAAATTTTTATCAAACAAGAAATAAGTAATTATCCGATCTTAGCAGAATATTTTGGACTTGTCTTGGCATCTTATATGTCACACACAAATGCTCAATGGGAGTTAGTCATGCCAAACTTGTTAATCTAACTGCAAGTTAATACAAAGGACGACTTGTCCCGTGCATGTTTTGTTGTGCATGCCACACTATGAGGATCGATCATGCCGATGTTGTTAACCTCACATAAGGGAGTACTTCCTCTTTTTCAGTCATGGCGACTGTCATTGAGTTCAACTTTAATTGTTATAATTTAGAATTCTGTAAAAAATAAAATAAAATTCACCACTCAACATTAGTTTTATGGCATTTTATGTGTATTTATACACTCACATAAGGCAGGAGTAGCCTTAAAAACAATAAAAGAAGTTTTGCACGAATCAAACTGAAACAAGTGAAGTTTAATTATTGACTGTAAAGCAGTTGGGCGTATGCATTAACTATTTATTGATAGGAAAATTTTTTCTTAGTGAAAAAGTTGGGGTCTGATGCGCTAGCTAAGTGCCAACAATTCTTTCCCAAAAGCTGGCCACGGATAAGAAAGGACATTTGGATGTTTAAAACATTGACAGTGGGTAGTTGGACTAGGAGAAAAATAATTCAAGGGGGTTAGGTTTTCCATTTTCAGTTTTAATTATCTTTAAACATCAAAAGTACAAATATTATTCGTCCCTTGTATATGTTTTTTATTTTTTTAAGATTGATTCTGTTAAAAAAAAAAAGCCTTTTCGAGAGAATATATATGTGATTAAAAAGTAAGAAAAAATGTGTAAAATTATTTTAATGAATAAACGTGTAGTCGAAAACAAGTTTAACGGAGAATTGATTTTGGAAAATATATATAAACCATACAAGACCTAAAATCATTTGTCAGAAATTGCAATTGTTTTACATAACGCAATCACCTTAATAGTCAATGCATGTTATCGTCACTAGCCTAAATAGTTGTATTAATTGTAAATTGTTTTAAACACACATGTCAAAGCATTTGGCATCAAGTCCAAATCGGGTTAAAACTCATGTAGTTTGAGGACATTTAATTGAACTCTCACACTCTTGGCTAAGGGTCCAACGCCCTCGCATACACAATCCCTTTGTATGAAAATTTTCTAACACCCTCAAAGAGTATCATTCCGTCCAGGTGCATTGGGGTGTGTGTGTGTGTGTGTGTATGCATATCACATAAAGTTAAAATTTCATGTGACATGCAAGCACGCATGCATACATTCACTTAGGATGGAGGGTGCCACAATGTTGTCGTCCCTTTGTAATGTCAATTAAAATAGCTGTATGACCCTTTTTTGGAGGGGGAAAAAAAGAAAGAAAGAAAGAATAGCTACATGGCCTTTTTTTAAATTGGGAATTTGAATGACGTTTATATTAAAACGGTTTAATTTATATAGTTAGTACATGGATATAATTAAAAGAAATAAACTTCAATAAGTTAGAGCATCTTTAATATAATAATTAGTAGCGGATTTAGAAATTAAATTTACACGTACACGGGTTGTAACACAAAATAATTACAAATTTAATAAGGCTAATATAAATTTTTTTTCAATTTTTTCTATATGTTTTTATAAAAAACATTGAGGCTAGATCCGCCCGCCCATGATAATAATGTGGATGGTACACATTTGAGATGTGAAAAAGGATATATTCACATTACAAAAAGAAAAGAAAAAACAATTCAATTCAACAATCCACTGCATATATCTGGCAAATTATTACTTATATGTCTAGAAAAGAGCTAGAAAACAATGTCTACTTCAAATATAATGTTAAACATTTTATGTGTCACATATGTTTCATTTATTTTCTTTCTTTTTCTTTTTTTTTTGCGCCAAATATCAAAAGATATTCTCTTAACATTATTGTATTAAAAATGCTCCTAACAAGTATGTCATCCACCGTTCTTGATAGATGTAACGGAATTGGATATTGGATAGGTGATTATAAATAAATAAAACTAAATTAAAGTACAATGATACAATAATGAAAGTATTATAATGAAAGGAAATTTTGATTGAAGTTATTTTTCCACTAAGTAATAAGAAATTTGAAATTTTCCTACTTCTCCATTAATCATTTATATCAGTCTATGTTGTACGTACCTATCACACAAGTCAAAAATCATATCAATCACTATCTTATTGATTTATTTATGGGTCATCTTTAACTCTACCTTATCCAAAATGGACCAAAATAATCATATTTTTGCTTGACTCCATTATGAACATAAAAATAAAAAGATTTTTTAGTGAAAAAAATGGCAAAAGAAAATTAATCAAGAATGCTACATTGTACGTAAGAATGTTCAAATAAGAACTTCGAACTCAAAATGACTACCATCGGGTGAATGAATATAATACGAAAATATACCAAAATTAGGATTTGTTCTATTATGAATTTTTTTCTTTATTTGACATGCGAATCAGATTCTCTCTCTTCCAAATCGTGGCTGAACCATCAACCATGGGGCCTTGCTCTCTTACTTTTGTCTCCCCTTCAATTTTGCGTTCCGTCGATTGCCTTCCATTTTGTTTACGCCATGGGTCCCCTCTCTCTTTCTTTTTAATTTTGCCTTTTCATACGTGTCGTGTGGAAGTGAGCTCATGACCCCAGAATGAACAGGTTTTCAAAATATTTTACAAAATAGATTGATTTTTCCATCTTTCATCTTTCACGGAAGAAAAATGGATAAATTTTCTATAATTATTACTTCTCAAAAAATCTTTTATCCTACAAGGGCTCTAACTTTTAACCTGATTTCAACTTCAATTTGGCAAAGGACAAATCGCTTTGGCATCCTTTTTAAGTCTCCACTGGGAAACATTTATGATTTTTTTCAAATGGATGCCAAACCACTCTTTTTTAGGCGTTTTCCAACAACCGAGTTTAGTTAAACCAAACATCACGTATGAAATTATTACTTCTTACATGTCAATTCAGTGGCATTATTATTGTTCATATGTTTGGCTATAAATAGTACATATTCTATAGACTATATGAGACACCATATAACCTACCACATAATCTATTGAACATTATACATGGTGTTCAATGGATTTCATAGAAGAACTACTATATATAGTAAGTGGCTAAACATATCCAACAACATTAGAAGAAGGGGGAAAAAGGTAGAAGAAGAAGATAGAAATCGGCTGCAAGAAAAGATATTATACAGGATTGAACAATGTAGCCTACTATATTTTAAAACCTTTTCTCCCTTTACTCGATAGATAATTGACTCCCTTTACAAGCCAAAATCTTTCTTAAAGTGTTAGGCATGATAAATAAATTAAAGAAGCAAACGTGGTTATGTTGGGAGAAAACATCTTGCTAATAACATTGCATATCTATCATGTAAAAATCTACACACACTTTAGTTTTTCTATGAAAATCATGTGATCTCTTTTATGGGCATTTACCTTTTTACAACAGCGGTCTCCATAACATGATTTCTGCAGAAAATTTTATACAACACTTAGCTCACATTTTAATAAATAATTACAATGAGACCAGAACTATAACACTTAGCTCACATTTTAGTAAATTACAATGAGCCCAGAACTACTGTTTGTTTGGATTTGATAAAATCTTATGTTAGGATATTCAAATTCTGACGTTGATCGTAAATGGTTTATATTGAATTATGAATAGGAGTTATATCTAGCTAGGAGGTGCAGTTACATATACTAGCTACCTGGGGATTGAAGGGATCATTTGTAGTTTTGAACATTGAAATCATGGCTTTCCATTAAAGCAGTTTTAATTTTTAAATATATATGAAATAGAGTTGCCTTTGGTGGAAGGAACCGTTAAATGCAAGTAGTTAATTTTTTTTGTGGGGATGGATTGGAAAGGAAATGTTTTGGAAAAAAGCGAAATTCTTGAGAGCCTAGCTACAAGGGAAAATGGTCGATATGACCATATTCCATCTCGACCTATTTGGTTCAATGTTAAATTTAAAATACACTTATATTGATGTGGAAAACTATAGGAATGGATGAACAAAAGTTAATTGGCGATCAATTGAACAAAATAAACTTCAGTTTTAGTTATTGAATACCAAGTTTTATTGTAATTTAGGTAAATGGACAGTGGCGGGTCTAGAGATTTTGGTCAATGAGGGCGATGAACGACGATAACAATAGAAGTTATAATATAAACAATTGTTGATAAATAACAATAATAATTAATATTATAATATCATCATGTATGACCATAACATTCTGCATCCAACATCATTATAATGTTTTGAACTTAACAAAAATTGCATAAAAATTTTTGAGAAAGCATCAAAAATAAGTTCTATATTGCAGCTACTTCGGCTTTGTGTTCATATATTCTAAAATGGTTGTATAATTTTTTCATTGGTATCAAAAGTTCTCCCATAATAAATAATCTTGCCGAATTTTGAATATTATCAAGCCCCAAAGTTTAAAAAGAATAGAAGAAAAAGAAAAATTACTTGAAAATTGACAAAAAAAATTGTTACCTGAAACAAAATGAAGATAGCAAATCCATTTTCAACACTTTGATGTTGTTGAGAAATTTCAGATTTGTACAGCGGTACTCATAGTGTTTCCAGAAAATAAGAAATCAAAAATCCCCATTTTAACAAATTTTGTGTGCTCATTTGATAAAAGCATAAAAAAATAATTTAAAAAATAGAAAAGAAAATTAAAAAAAATATGAGATTATTTAATGTATCTAAAGATCATATGGTCCGATTCTACTAGCATATTTCCTCAACCATTGATATCAAAAGATGGAGTTGGATAATTCGCATAGCAATCTAAAATTACACTGCCGATGTTGTGGTATGCATTTGGAGGTAGAAATTTTCAGTAGAAATTAGAAACATGGAGCATTCGAGTTTTGTAGTAGAACTTGAGACAAAGAGAAGAAAGGACAAATGATGCAATAGTAGAAGTTTATATTACAATTTTAACATTAAATGGTTTATTGTCTAAAAAACAAAAAGTATGGGAGCTCAATATGCAAATTTATTATTTCATTACACCATATAAGAATTTTTTTATTAAAAATTTTTTTTTGCCTGTCCCACTGCCACCACACTGGATCCGCTAGTGTAAATGGAGACATCCCTAAAAATGTCATATCTAAAGTGTGATTAGGTCTGGGTGTGGTTTGGCTCTTCCGATCTTGGTTTTAAGAAAACCAAACCAAACCAAACTAAACCGAAACCAATGGTTTTTGAAGGAAATAACTATTTCGGTAATTTTGTAATATTAAAACCAAACGGAAACCAAACCATTCAGTTTGGTTTGGTCGGTTTGATTTGGTCATGTTTATATAAATAATCATGAAATATAATTCAATGATGTTATCGACTAAAGGTTAAAAGAGAAAAAAGTATATACCTTGTACGAACATCGACTATACATAGGGTTTGAATTATGATTTTAATAGAAATCGAGATATTTTGGTAACTTTATTATTTTAACTTTAGGAATTTGAATTAAGGATTAAGTTAACAAATTCAAAATCAAATCCTTTAACTGTGGTTTTGGAACCAAAACCATAACCAAACCATAGCAAATGGTTATTCGTTTTGATAACCATAATTGTTTTAAAATTTAGAAAAATCAAGTAATTAAGTTGATAAATTCAAATTCAAATCCTTTAACTTGGTTATGGTTTGGTTAGTAGTTTTGGAACGAAAATCATAAACCAAATTGTAACAAATGGTTATTCGTTTTGATAACAATAATTGTTTTAAAATTTAGAAAAATCAAACCAAACCGGACCAAACCAATTCGATTTTGGTTTGGTTCAATTAGTTATAGTTATTTTGCCCAGCCCTAAGTGTAATGTAAACAATTCACATTCATATTTGGACGGTTTAGCAATAAATTATAATTGACATAAAATTATTATGAGCAACAATAAGTATAACTGATGACTTCCAATTATAGAAATGAATGAATAATGGGTTATAAATATAGATATAACATATCAATTATAAGAGTCCTTCAAAAAAGAAAAAATATCAATTATACGAGAAAAAGATCTGGTATTTCAGGAGTAATCAATTAGGGTACTCTAAGCCAATCAGCAATTTAAACATTGGGTTCAAGGTCTCAAAAAATAGGGCAAAAAAAACCCACATGTGATTTCTTACTAGCTTGAAGTACCTTATTAGAGTACTCAACTACTTGAATTTTTTTCCCCAATTATAATTGTCAAATTGTGTGTGTATCACGTTTGCATTTATAACAAATTTGGAAGGTAATTATATAATTTGTTTCTTCCATCTAAGCTTGAAACGTTCTCTGGCAAGTAAAATTTTAGAATAATTCTAAATGGAAAAAATAAAAGACAAAGAGGGTAACAAAAATGACAAGTGGCTCATTTAATTGAGATTGATGAAAAGATAGTGTGATATGCTGAAAAACAGAATGTTGTCATATGTCAGTTTGTTTAAATTTTTGTATTTTTTTTTATTCCTGTAGCACAACTCAAAATTTTATAGCAAACACCACT
>CAVNYN010271883.1:0-30156 GCA_963692815.1 Nyctanthes arbor-tristis | reverse complement strand
AATAAAAAAAAAAAAACCTGTAATGTACCCAAAAAGGCAAGTAAAGGCAAAGAAAACTAATGTAAAAATAAATTTTAAATGCGCAAAGAACGATTAAACAAAAGAGAAGAGTTATAAAATTAGGCTGCCTCCCAACAAGCACTCATTTTATGGTCATGAGCTTTTATACAGTCTTCATTCTAGATTGACCAATTTGGCCAATGATTTCTCCTTTGAAAAATCATCCCCCAAATATGGTTTTAGCCTTTGCCCATTCACTTTAAAGCTTCCTTTGTTCTTATGGGCACCTCAACTGCTCTATGTGGAAATACCTTTACCACTGTAAACGGACCCAATCATCTAGAACCTAATTTTCCAGGAAAAAGTTTGAGTCGAGAGTTGAACAACAAAACCTTTTGCTCTACCACAAATTGCTTTCGGTTAATAAACTTATCGTGCCACAACTTAGCCCGTTCCTTATGGAGTTTTCCATTCTCACAAGCTTCTAAACGAAACTCATCTAATTCATTTAACTAGAGTAATCTCTTCTCACTGACCTCTTTCAAGTCAAAATTCAACTTCTTCATGGCCCAATAAGTTGATGCTCCAATTCCACTGGTAAGTGACATGCTTTCCTATAAACAAGATGATACTGTGACATCTCAATAAGTGTTTTAAACGCTCTGCGATATGCCTAAAACGTATCATCAAGTTTTATAGACCAATCCTTTTTTGATGCACTCATCGTCAATTCAAGAATCTTTTTCAATTCTCTATTAGAGATTTTTGCTTCTCCGCTTGTTTGGGGATGATATGGGGTAGCAACGTTATGTTTTACTCCATATTTTGCCAACAAACCCTCAAATCTTTTGTTGTAAAAATGCTTTCCCTCATCACTGATAATGGCATGTGGAGTTCTAAACTGAGTGAAAATATTTTTCTACAAAAATTTAGTCACCACTCTGCCAGTATTAGTAGGTGAAGCAATTGCTTCCACCCACTTGGAGACATAGTCCACTACTACTAAAATATACAAATTCTTGCATGAAGGTGGAAAAGGTCCCATGAAATCAATCCCCCATATATAACTCTACCTCTAAAATCCCATGAAGAGGCATCTCTTACTTCCTAGATGTAGTACCTATTCTTTGACATCGATCACACTTCTTCACAAAAGTAAAAGCATTTTTAAATAAAGTAGGCCAAAAGAAACCAGATTGTGACACCTTTGCCGCTGTTTTTGCCACTTCAAAATGGCGTCCATAAGGTGAAGCGTGACATTGCCCTAAGATAGGCTCCATCTCCTCTTCTGGTACACATCTCCTAATGACTTGATCAGCACAGATCCTATAAAGAATAAGATCTTCCAAGAAGTAATGTTTAACATACGCAAAGAATTTCTTCCGCTGCTGATAGTCATAGTCCAGCCGAAGTATATTCGTGGCAAGAAAATTCACATAGTCTGCATACCATGGAGCATCTCTTTCACAGACAACACTCTAAATACGAAAAACCTGCTCATCTGGGAACCTGTCATTAATCTCTTTTTGGTCAGTTTTGGGTTGTTCAATTCTAGACAAATGGTCTGCTACCACATTCTCTTATCCTTTTTATCCTGAATCTCTAAGTCAAACTCCTACAGCAATAAAACCCAACGAATCAGGTTTGGCTTTGCATCTTTTTTAGCAAACAAGTGCCTCAACGCGGCATGATTTGTATAAGCAATAACTTTTGAGCCAATGAGGTACGATCGAAATTTTTCAAAAGCAAAAACCACTGCCAACAACTCTTTGTTCGTGGTTGCATAATTCTGTTGTGTGTCATTAAGAGTCTTGCTAGCATAGTAGATTACTGAAAGTATCTTGTCTCTTCCGAGACCAAGAACCGTTTTAATGGAAAAATCACTAGCATCGCACATGAGTTCGAAATGTAGGTCCCAATCAGGTGCTATGATTACTGGAGCTGATGTCATTTTCTCTTTCAAAGCATCAAAAGCATCAAAAGCGTCAAGGAATTCATCTGTAAACTCAAACTTCGCATCCTTTTCCAACAGATTGCACAAGGATCCTGTGATTTTTGAGAAATCTTTTATAAATCTCTTGTAAAACCCTGCATGCCCCAAAAAGCTTCTAATACCTTTGACATAAGTTGGTAGTGGAAGTTTTTCAATAACTTGAATTTTTGTCTTGTCCACTTCTATTCCTCTATCAGAAATCTGGTGCCCTAACACAATTCCATCTTGTACCATAACATGACACTTTACTCTATTAAGCACTAGACTAGTGTCCTTACAACGCTGCAAAACAAGCGTCAAATTTTTAAGGCATTCATCGTATGAAGAACCAACTACTGAAAAATTATCCACGAAGACCTCAATAAATCTTTCCATCAAATCTGAAAAAAAAATGGACATTATACATCTCTGAAATGTGGCGGAGGCATTACACAAACCAAATGGCATCTTCCTATAAGCAAATGTCCCATATAGACATGTGAATATCCTTTTTTCTTGATCCTCCAGTACAATTGCAATCTAGTTATAACCTGAATAATCGTCAAGGAAGCAGTAATGTGTATGTCCAGCCAATCGCTCCACTGTCTGGTCAATGAAAGGCAGTGGAAAGTGGTTCTAATAAAAATATCCATATAGACGAAATCCATCTATGGCTGTTAAAAGAAAAGAAAATATCATTTTTACACCTCATATAAAATGAAAAATAACAAGAGCAAAATGATTTATTTTTTTAATAAAATATAATTTTATCTCTCCCACGCATCCAACTTACAATCACATTTTGGCAAAACTCATTGGCAACGTAAGATCCATTTTCTCCCCTTCATTTCTTAGCATCTCCGATCATCATCATTTTTTACTCCCAAAATTCAACCATTTTTTAATAGGAAAGTTTGATTAGATGGATGACCAAGAAGGTGATGACAACAGAGAGTTTGATTAATTGGTAAACATGATTTAGAGAATTTACATCATCCTCAATGACTATGGCTGTGGTGACCAAACCTTTTCTTCACTCTGATACTATTTCTTCTTGTGATATATCGTTCATCATTTGCCAAAATAGAATTCTCAGCTAGGTGCCACTAGCCCTTGGGCTGAGGTTTTCTGCTCTTTTCTTTATCTATAAAGAACATTTCCTTGTTTGTTTTATTTAATTTAGTGTGAGTGCTAAAAATGTCATTTTTTTTTAATGGTCGAAATGGATGGTTCTACCTATAAGGATCTTTTATGAGAATTTTTGAAAGGGTTAGCGGCCAAATTACTATATTGTACAAATGTTAAAGATCTTTCATGAAATTTACCCAAAGGGTCAGGGACTTTAGATTTAATGACGATGAAAATTTTTGGGCCAAAATGCCCAAGCCCAATGCAAATCCTGGGTACTTTTGAAAAACCTAAGGACATATCTCAGATGATGATATTTATAGAACTATATTACGAGTTTCTTTTATCTAATGTTCTAAAAGGATAACGCTAAGATATGGAAAAAAACATCAAAACTACACTTTGAGCTTAGCATGTATGAAAACACAATAATACATGATAAAATGCAAGATATTAAGTGCACCTCAACCCTAAACACGTGTGTCACTGGTGTAGCTAGGAGGTGGCCCCCCAGCCCCCCCAAAAAAAGGCCCCAAAAAAAGGGCCATTTTTTTTTTTTTTGGGGCTCTCTTGTAATAAAATAAACAAAAATTTTATTTAAATGTTTAGCCGTATTCTATAGGGTGCAACCTTATAATGACGCTTGTCTCCGTGTCTCTAAGGGTGCTTTTAAGAATGTATATATAAACATGGAATTATCCTAGAGGATATGCCATATTCCATCTGATTTAATTGGTATTCTCTCTCAGCTTGACGGTAAATGGCTCAGGTTGAAGTTGTGAAGTAGAAAGAGTCAAACTACCACTGATACATTATTTGCATTATCATGGATACTTAACAAAAAGATCGTTGATAAAAGTAATAATATTAATTAATTAAGTGACACGAATTTTATGTAATTCTATTCTGTCAGTCGTCAAGTCGTGTAATAAATAACGAAATCAACAATACTAGATTAGGGGAAGATACTGGACCTAACATTATTTCCGAAGTTCTCGTCTATTTTTGATTAGTTTTGCCAAATTTTAGTAGTTTTGAATTATTACAAACCGAAATAAATAGCGAAATCAACAATACTAGATAAGAGTAAGATACTAGGCCTAACATTAGTTTCGAAGTTCTCGTCTATGTTTGATTAACTTTGCAAATTTTAATTGCGTTGAATTATTACAAACCGTAACTTCATCTAGCCACCTATAACTAAAATTTCCATATCAGTAGTCTTTCTTTTTTAAAGTAGAAAAATAATTTTTATGAAAATTAGTGGACATAAGTTTGTGTAATACATGGAAGGCCCACGAAATAAGTGGATAGAATGAGTTGTGATCGAGTTCTATTTTAAAATATAATACATTTGCTAATTGGAGTTTAAGTTTGAAATTACTGATATATATCATTTATATATATATATATATATCTATATATACATAAAAGTAGGATAGTTTCTTCTTTTTATTTTCCCACCCATTTCACTTTCCGATTCGGTCCTACGCATCTTAGCCGTTCATTTCCCCCTCCAATTGTGGCCCTTGATTTTATTATGTTCTATTTTTTTTTTTTTTTTCCACTTCCTTTTTATTAATCCATTTCAATTTTTAAAGTCTTTCCTTTTATTAGTTTTTTATTCCTCTTTTTTCGTTTTATTACTTTCCTTTTATTAATTTTCCATTTCCTTTTTTTGGGTTTCATTGAGGCGTGGATTTGTTTCTTTCCTTTCTTTTGTTCTCCTCACTCTCGAATCTGGACTCGTGTCAATCTGTTCCCATCTTCTTTCACGTCTGTTGTCTCTTGGATCTTATAACTATAATTCAATTTTATGATAACTTGCAAGATTTAGTCGTCCAACTTTAAGGTTAGTATTAACTCTTATTTTTACATCATTATATTATCTAATACATTAAAAGCATTCACGAATCAAAACATTTCTCATAATTAAATTCGTAACTTAAATTATTGCTTCTTAATTGAAACTTTCTATATGTAATTTCTCCTAAACATTATTTGGTATAATATAATTTTATTATCTAATTCTTTGTTAATTTGTAATCTTAAATTAGACGATTTCCATGTTATCCATTTCTAGGTTATATATTTGTTAAAATTTGTCTGTACTTAACTTTTCACAATCCTCATTTACTGAGATTTATTTTTCTTATTTATGTCAAGATTAAATCACACGAGTTATCCAAAATAATTTATCTTTTTTCACGTACATGTGATTTGCATTATTGATTTTAAATTTTAGATTTTTTTGTATATTTTTTCACATATCTAAGTTTATATAATTCTGTTCTCTTAACTCTTTCCAATATTCAAATACCCTAGATATAAGTTATGATTGATTCTTAATTTAAGTTTTCTATACATATCCTCTCACCTACCCAATCTCTTATAATATTTGATTCTCTTATCTCTTCCAGTATTCAAACTCCTTAACTATAAGATATGGTTGATTCTTAATCTAAGCTTTCTATACATATTCTCTCACCTTGAATCCATGATTCTTATTAATGTTTCTCTACCTTGAATTAAGTGTGGATAACTTTAATAAGTGATTTTGATCACTATTTCTTTAGCTTAAATTAAATATGGATTAATTTTAATCAATTATGGATTAACATTTAACTCAAATAGAATATGCACAAAATTGTACATTCTCAAAATATTATTTAATTGTTTTTAATCTATGTGAAAAATGAGAGGGGACTTATTTGATGTCGCAGTGGGAGTAATAATCTTTGTTTTAACATTTATCGACTATATCCTCTAATGAGTAGCACTTATAATATTTTTCTTTACACACATAAATGATCAAATATTACAATCTAAATCTTTTTCATACAATGCAATTTAATTTTCTTGATTTATTTATATCACTTGCTATTATCATCCTGTACAAAGCATAAGTGAAATAACTATGGCAGAAACAACACAGTTTTATTATTTCTTTAATTTAAATCAAATATGGATTAATCTTAATCAATTACCTAATAATGTTTAACTCAAATGATATATGCACAAAATTGTACCTTTTCAGAAATATTAATTAACTGTTTTTAATTTATGTGAAAAATAAGACGGCAATTATTTGATATGGCGGGGGAGTAATAATTTTGTTCTAACATCTATCGACTATATCATTTTACAGGTAGCACATATAATGTTTTTCGTTACAAACATATATGATTAAACGTATATGGTCTAAATCTTTTTCATACAATGCAATTTAATTTTCTTGATTTGTTTATATTATTTGCTATGATTATCCTGTGCAACGCACGGGTGAAATAGCTAGTTACTTATATTAATATATTACTCGTGCGATACACGAAAAGAACAACGTTAAAAAATATAATAATAGGAATTTGAAAAATGAATGGAAATTTTTTGTACATTAGTTGAAAATATAAAATATGAATGTGTATCAACAGAAATAATTAGACCAATAAACTCATTAATGAAAATCTTTTCCTACATTCAATGGGACCAAATAACTTGCATTGTATGAGTATATGTCCCTTATTTATTAAATATAACATCTCATCTTAATGTTGTATTAGTCAAATACATGCTTGAACTACGAATTGACTCTTTTCATTCTAAATATCTTTGAAATTTTAAAAATTTTCATATTATATGATTTTAAAACTTAAACTTATGAAAAGGGAACTGGTATGAAAGAATAATAAACACTTGTGAGAAATTTATTAGATGTCGATTTTTTGACAACCTAATCTAAATGCAAAAACTTCTTAAGTTTCCAATTTCTGACTCATTATGCTAAAACATCAAAAATCTTTAACAAAAAAATAAAAAAACTAATCATGTAAGCTTTAGGCATTTTCAGTGAGAATGAGACAAAAATCTCCTTGAGTTATTGACGTTCAAGTAAAGATCATTAAGGTGAACTAAGTTCGCAATATCCTTCTAAAGTCATAGTGCAAGTACAAACTTACCAAGTGTTTAACTCTACCAACTGCCATTGATGACATTTTGGTGAGCCCTTCGCTTGGCAAAGAAAAGTCGCCTAACCTTTTTTATGACATCATTTTCCGCAAACTTATAGTGTATTTGATTGCATTTGTTTTTCATGAAAAATATCAAATTCATGGAAAAAAATTTAATCTTTATGAATTTCTTTGGAAAATGGAAAATGGAAAATGGAATTTTGAATTCCATGGTAGGGGAAAACATAGGCAAATAGGCAAAACATGACGTCATCAGTTAGCTTACAGCATCAGCCAAAGGCAGGAAATAAGGTAAAAACTACACTTAATTTAGATTAATATAATATAAATATAGATTTTAAATTAATGAGAATTGGAGGGTATTATTGTTCTTTTAAGTAAAAATGTTAGATTACGTAAAAAAATGTGAGATGTGAGGTTGAAAATGACAAGTTTAAAAGTTATATTGTACAATAAGATGAAATGTGAGGGTTAAATTACGCAAATTAATCATTTTAAAATAAAAAAGTATACAATAATAAAAAATAAAATATGATATTAGCTATGATAAAAGCAATTTGGACTAAAAAAATTTATTTAGACTATTTTTAATTTAAATATATATAGACAGTAGATCGGATACATCGCATCAATTTGTGAATTTCTATGGACCCTAAGGTAGCAAATGTAAAGAACACGTGTTGTATTATGAAGAGACCTTTTTGTTTTTTTGTTTTTTTTTAAAAATAATTTGGCACATTTGGAGGAACCCTAGAAAAAGCTGAGGTTGGACTTTGGGCGACCTGCAAGGCTCATTTCTTTTGGAAGTTATTGCTTGTTATATCAATTGGTCCCAAATGGATGAGAGGCGGAGATAAATAAGCTCATGAGGTAGGTAGGTAGGTGGTTAGGATTTTTTAATTTGAAAAAATGTACAATAATTTCGTTATTTATTAAGCTACCCCGTACCTAAATTTCTATGCATTCTCAACGCATAAACTTGGAGATATTTTTGAATTACGATTATTATTATTTTACGACTATTGTTGTTTTTGTTATTATTGTTATTATTATTCGATTATGATGAGAACGAATTTTTTTGCAAGCATGATATTAGAAAATGAAATTTGACAAAAATTAGGTCCAAAAATCTAGTATGTGATTGAGAAGGGAAGATCAAAATCTAATGATATTATTATAAACTAAAAGAAAAAAAAATAGAAAATAGAGAGAATAATTGGAGAGAAAACCCGTCAATTGTATGTATTATTCTCAATACAAAAGAAGACTATTTATAGATTTACAATACCCAAGAAGTCTTGGTGGGTAAAAAATATGCTCTTAGAGTGGTGACCAATATACAACAGTAATTAGGGTTTCACGGTTAGTCATTCATACTAAAATATTATTTACAACAATCTCCCTTGAATGACTATATATACATTAATTGCCTCATTAAAAACTTCATTTGCGGAAAAACCCAATAGAAGGAAAACCGACCAAACTAAGAAAAAGAGTACAATTAATTCTGATCAACTTTGGAGTGTCAAAGTGCTGTCTTATTAAAACTTTGCCAGAAAAACTCAGTGGGACAAAAACTGATCGACGAAAAAAGAGTACAGCTGCTCTCCCTGATTTCAATCAATAATGGTTCTTGTGTTTAGTCATCTATGTCTCTCCAATATTTTCAATACTTTGAAATATATTCTACTTCAAACAGAGTATCAACTCTTCACGAGTTTTATATTGAAGGTTAATATCATATATGTCACAGAAATTTATTACACAAAGAATATGCTTCGTTAAAATCTTACAAGGAAAATACCATTTAGAAAAAATTCTAGTGAAGGAAAAAGAGTACATTATTCTTTAAATACGTCATCGATGTTGTCTTGTTAAATACCTTGATAGGATTACCTATTGGGACAAAACATTGATCAAGGAAAAAGGAGTACAACGCGTGTCACCTTCATATTAACTGGCAATGTATACAAAAATTTTAAATTCTTTATATACTTTATTCAAACATACCCTATTGATATATATTCGTATATTGTCAGTTGAATGAAACTTCAAGTTTCAAAAATATCCACTACATATTGAATGCTCTTTTAGCATAACTACCGATCGTCATATTATTGACATTGTAACAATATGTAGGATTGTTTTTTTACCTTGGCCAACATTCAATGTCAATAGTTTTGATGAAATTTATTCATCATCCTCGCTATTTGTTGAGCTCATAAGCATATATAGTCAACTATTATTTCTTATCGATTCCATCTAATTTCAGTATAAATGTAATTTATCAAGATCTTTTTATTCCAGTAATTTCAGGTACCTAAACATCTTTAAAAACTTTTTAATTAATTGTGTCTATATACTCTTCTGGAGTATATATATACACCTCAATATAAGACCATCATAAATTTCTCCTCCATATTCTTTTATGGATATTTATTTTAAAATCGACCACATCATACCTAAAGCATGCCATTGCTATCTCAAATCCTCTTATAGGATTTTATGTCAGTCTATGATGAAGCATTTAACATAATATATCTATTGGTAACTATGCAGTCAGTAATCTGAAACACATACTATCTTGCAAACTTCAAGTTTGCATTATATATGCGAGGATTACAATTACGCATTTCATATACTTGTTACTAAATATCAATTTCTCCCTATAATGCTGAGAAGACTATTTAACTTAAGAAATAGTCACAAAGCATGTTCATCCTTCATGTTCATAAGTATACAAATAAATACTTAAATCCATCATTTATTCTCAGTATTACAATAATATTCATCTTAGTACTCATGATGGAACAACTATACATATCGTACTTTTTAACTTTATATGGAGGCTTTTGACTGTAAGCTAAATATGAGGGATATCATATATTCTATTGGCATATTACATAAGAGTTGCTACAAGTGAGAGATTAATATCATTTAAACATAAATGTATGTTTTCAATTAATAGTATGGCAAATAAATTGAAACGTATAATATTATTTTGCTAACCATAAGCAATTATCCCAAATAATATATGAATATTTAATGATTTTTGGGATAAAATTCACACATGTCTTTTATGATATATGAAACTTTTACTCATAATCAATCAATTGAGTAAATATTCTCACAAACTTCTGGTTACGAGTTTAACATGTGACCTCTAGTATATCTAAATTCATAAATAATCTAGAAGGTCCACATGGAGGGTGAATGATCCCATATGATCCATCCTGATCATTTTCCAAATACATTTGAAACTCAGTTCCTAATAGCTCCTGATTATTAATAGTCAAATTGCCTGAGAATTTTCAGCACATGAGAATTCTTTTGAGTGAAAGGATCTACCAATTCTTTACATAATTTTTGATAATTCTTACTATCAACAAATCAGGATGGTCTAACCGGTTATACCAAATAATAAAATTTCTATAATATTGAACTTCTGATTTAATTTAACAAGTAATGTATTTGAACAACACTATAAAAACTTTTTTTAAGTAAGAGACATTATATTCTCAACCAAATACACGTCGTAAGGGAGAATACTGATGATAGGTGATGACTTTATACGAATCATCACTACAGCTTATAATGTGGTATGGTTCCAAACAAAGGAGTTTTATTTTTATAGACAATGGTCTAGCAATTAATTGAAGATATTTAATAAACAGTTCTACTAAACCATTTTGAGTGTAGACATGAATAACTAAATGTTCAACCTCAATTCCGAGTGCTATGCAATAATGATTGAACGCTTGAGATCAAAACTCAACAGCATCATCAAGGCAAACTTTCTTGATTTCAGAACTTAAGTTTTTTAGTTTTATTGTATGAGCAAATAGTCTAGTAAACGCTTCATTTCTAATAGAAAGCAAGCAAAAATGAGACTATCTAGTAGAAGTATCAATCAATAGTAAAACGAAATAAAATGGTCCATATGGTGGGTATATCGGCCCACATACATCTCCATAAATTCTTTTCAAGAAAATTGGAAAATCAATATTGATCTTTATAGTATAAGGTTTGATGACTAACTTGCCATGTTCACAGTAGTACATGGGAAACCATTTGCAAAAAAAAATTTCTGGTTTTTTATATTGCTCCCATGTGAATTATCCGACGCGTCATAATTGCTCATATATACCCAAACATATTATACTAATATGTAAAGTTTTTTCAGTCAACGAACTTCATGTTCGTGACATAGTTCTTCTAAATTGCTTTTATGAATGTATAATACATTTCAGATGGCAGTGTTGACAATTTTCCCTTTATCTGCTTTTAGCCAGATACAAAGGAATTTATGTAAAACTATTATTATCTTTTTGCATTATCTCAACGTAATATCAATTGAATATCTTTAAAAATCAGCAAATTTTTCTTGAATTTGCTAAAGAACATTATCAATATATAATTTAGTATTATTCATCAAAATAATAAAAGCTCGTCTGGAGCTTTGATGATATTTGATGCACTTGATATATAATATTAACATTATTTTCTACTAATATTAATTCTATGATATGCATAATTGCACTGACTTCAAATTCCCAATATTTTCTTTTGAGTCAGCAAAGAAGTCGAAAACATCAAAGTGAGTACCAGCATAATCAAGGAAATTAGTTTTCACTTTCCCTTTTCCATTGATTGACTACTAGTTAGAGATCCATGAAGTATTTTGTCGTTCGATAGGTACGTGCTAAATGCCCTTTCATGCTTCTTTTTATATGAGCTATTATTATTGGATGCTTTATGCATTTCACTATTAGAGTTTTGTTTATGAGTTTTCCAATGTTTTCACCCGCGGTTCACGATAAGATGTTGTATTTACTTCAAGCAATGTAATGAAACCAGTGGGACAGAACTCATGATTTTTCATATGTCATGTGGATCTTTGACGGTAAAGTACTCAACTTTGAATTAGACATAATAACAAAGGAAACAGTGCTTTTGCACAATTCTTAGATGTGTTTCTTTCTTTGCTGTCTTACTCAAGCCATTCGAGATCAGATATATACTCTAATATCAATAGCCTATGACAAGCAATTATTGCCAATATGTCATATAAAATTAAATGAAATTTGGTGATATGAGCTATTTGTGTAACTTTATGTGAAGCCATAAATTCAATATATCAACAGGATATGAATATTTATACTCTCTTTCATGGAATATTATTTCATATATGACCAATATCTAGCCATCAAGACATATGATATTTTAGGAGCATAGTAAATTATATACTTTTGGAATTTTATTGCTACTTTAGAGCAATAAATCAATATTCTTTTAGAATGTTGAATTACCAAATAAATATTAATGTTAGGGAACTTCAGGAAAGTTCTGTAACAAAACTTCCCAAATACACGTTGCGTGCATCCAAATAAATTAGATCTTTAGATCTAATATAAATTTCTCTTCTGGAGCTTATAACATTCTTCAAAATATTACAATTAGTCGTGCTGATAATGTGTTATAAACTAGAAGAAAAGAATAGAAAATAGAGAGAAATGTTAGATAAAAAACTCGTCAATTGTATATATTATTCTCAATACAAAGAAGAGCTATTTATAGATTTACAATACCTAAGAAGTCTTAGTGGACAAGTAAAATACTCTTAGAGTGATGACTAAGATACAACAGTAATTAAAGTTTCAGGGTTAGTCATTCATACTAAAATATTATTTACAACAGATATAAAGTTACTAAGTCAATAATCGCCTAATTTATAATGATTAATTACTCGGATTTGATACAATTATTTTCAATGAGAAAATAGGTACGCAGAAAAATAAAAATCAAAAAATAAAAATACTAGATGTGTGTCCATTTGAGCTTTGAAGAAGAGAAGTCGATCAATCAGCTGGTATGAAATTTAATTCAAGTATATAATCAATAAGATAAAACATATATCATCCACCAAAAATAGTCAACGATTTCTTAATTCGCCCATGGATACGTAAAGTTTTCTATTCATTAAAGACATTTCTCCAGACATATTAAAATTGTACCGTACTGATTAGTACAAAACTTTAAATGAGGAAGTTAAATCACTTAAACTTCTCTTTTCAATTGAAAAGGAATACAACAATCTATATACATTTCAATTTTCAATATATTTATTAGGGGTTCCAGCATAGAGTAACGTCCTCTCTTCACCTTAGAAGAATATCAAATGAACCAATTTAATATAAAAGAAAAATGGGAAAAAAAACGTACTGCCATAAAGAAAGACATCACTATTAATCAAGCATCTACAACCTCAAATTATTAGTTTAGAGAGCATGGCTAAAAGGAGGTATAAGGAGGTTAAATTATACAAGCGGGGACAAATCTGCATGCCCATCCCTAGTATGAAGAAAATTCCGGTACTCTACTAGTACCGAAGACGACCAATAAAAATTTACATGTGCGATTAAGGGTCCTTGTTTTTCTTTTCCTGTCTTTTTTCTTTTTTAAGTTGAATAAATTAAATTTCACGAATCTATATGTAGGTTCTTAATTTTGTCAGTTCTTAATATTGTCAATATGGTAAAAATAAGGGACCTTACCCGAATTTTGTTCCCGGATACGCTGAACCTCTTCTGATCCCACTACTACCGTTTAGCAAAGGATTCCACTACTAACGTTTAGCAAAGGACAACATTAACCCTATGTTTTGGATCACTCAAGATATAAAAAATACATTGTTTCAATATATATAAAAAATACATTCCTTCTAAATGTTAGAAGGAATTTTAAAGTTACTGACACCTTACATTAAATTAAAGAAATATATGTAAGAGTTCGTTTGGTATAATTTATTTTTTCTATTTATAAATTCACTTACTATTGATTTGACAACTACTCAATAATTACCACACATTTTAAACTTTAATTAAATCCCTTCCACTTATGTTCACTATTTATAAATTGATTTTATAAATCTAACCAAACGGGCCTTAAAGTAATTTAGGAAAGATACAACCCACTAAAATGCTTTTTCATATATAATATATAATCTCTCGATAAAGTGGATGATTTCTTCATAACCAGATAATGTCTCAATTCTTTTTTTCTTTTCTTCTTCTTCTTTTTTTTTTTTTTTATTACAAGGGGATGTAAGGGAAGGGCTGGTGGAATTTTGAACCCGAGATATCCTAATAAGGGATTAGATATCTTACTTTTAGCGATGAGCATTTTAGTCTAGAAACTTTTATGGACCTGCTTTTAAAGAACAAAATGACCATTTTATGATCGAAGTATTATTGTTAAATGTGATATTTTTTGTAGTAGCCCAAATTCACTGGGTTAACCCCTTGATCCCTAAATTAATGTCTCAATTCTGTTGTTAGAAGTACACTTATTATTTGGGTTAGTAACTTGTTGCTTATTCAGTTGAGTATATCATATGTTCGCCCTTTATAATAAACATAATGAAATCCAGCAAAAACCATATATGTAAATGGCCTTATGAAAGTAGAAATCCTGATTAGAGCTAACTTGATAATTTCTCACAAGAACGTAAAACGTCCATTTGATTAACTTTTGCTCCGTTTTCTAATTCTTTGTCTTACAGAAGTACTTTCTTAAAAACACTTACTGTGAGGTTAATTATCATTCATCCAATTGAGGGAAAAAAAAGTTAGTAGTTTCAAAGGTTAACCGAAATACAGATAACTTTCACGTCTCAAAAGTTGCTTTCAATTTAATATATTATACAATAGTCTTATTTCAAATGCAACCACATGCATGCTTAGTGTGTCACAGCCGTTAAAGCTGCACAATGAAGAATTTCTGATTTGTACTGGTTTCCTTTTAAATTAATATACATAAAAAAAAATTAATATACGTAAAATGTAGAACCCACAGTTGACTCTAAATTATTATTTTTTAAATCATGGTAAACCCTAAAGTAATAAAAAGGAAATAATTTCGCATAAAATAATACTGTAATAAACAAAACAAATGTACGTTTTGTTACAATGTCCCGTCTTGTGAAATTTGAAAAGTGAAACCCTCCTCACAAGTGGAACGAGAAAAATCCACGCTCCAAAAGAGAGCGTGACATCTTGGCTCTCCAAGCGAGGAAACGCGACGCTGCGACTTTCACCAGCCCCTTGCCAGTCGTGTTGTTCACGCCACCGCTCCACCCCCTCCAGCCACGCGATCCGGATTCGGATAAGAGCATCACCCACTTTAAATATCTGACCGTAAACGTGTAAATCAGCCGGCCAATATGTTACCCTCTGGATCTGGTTGGTTACCCCGAACATGACACCCCGTGAAATTTATTGTGATATTCCAGTCAAATTTAAAATCATGTTTTTTAGATAAATATATGCATAAAATAAATAAAATAACTATAAAAAAAAAGAAAAACAAACTAAAGCAAAAAAGTATAAGATGGTAGGAGTATTTGGACTAAGATTGATCTCTCATCATACGTATAACAGAATTATTTTATTAGATGTGCACATAACATGAGCGGGATTATTTTGTTATACTTACACGTGATAAGAGATTATTGAGAAACCTACACGTAATGACCCTCTTATATGTGGAGGTTTACGAAACATCTCCAGCCATGTGTGTACTTGGTAGAATAATCTTGTATCTAACTGGAGATCATTACTCGTATCTGGACTGGGACTGTCCAATCGTTGTGGATGTGTAAAAAGCCTGATTTACAAAAACTGAAACAAAAAAGTGAAGAGAGTCCATTGAGATTGAATTGGTTTTAAATTTAAAAGTCTAGTGAGATTGAATTGGTTTTAAATTTAACTATTGGCATAGATATTTACTGTACGCTCCTTGTTGTGATTAAGGTCCTGTTTGATCCTCTTTACCCAAAAATATTATAATCTCACATGTCACTGATTTGACTATTGATTTGACAAATACTCATTTATAATTATAAATTTCAAACTTTTATTAAATTTACACCACTCATTTCACCTCTTTATAATTTCTCTTTATAAATCAATTATGATAAATTGAATCAAACATGCACTAAAACAAGAGTCTCTTCTTTTGTTCAAGGCTTTGGCTTAGAGTAAAGATAATGACGGGACATCGAGTAACATGCCCACATAAAAAACGGTGGAGAAGCTTCTTGATCCGCTGTTAAGGCCATCATTTAAAAGATCCTCCCTCTATAAGTTCAAAATAATAACAATAAAATAATAATAATATTTCCTTAAAAAATAATAAAATAAATTAAAAAAAAAAAAAAAAGATCTTGGGCTTAAAGGGTTTCTCCTAAAAGGCTACCTATAATCTATGCAGCTCAAAAGGAACTTCGAAGAATGACATAAATTAAAAATAAAAGATATTTACCGCATCATCGAGATGTGGAGGATGTGGTAGACACCACCTATATTCACATTAACTCTTTCTCCTCATTTGTACAAAAATAAACCGATAATTAATTAATTATTTGACAAAAGCGTTTATTTATTTAATGTACAACATGTGTTCCATCCATTTTCTATTTTTTTCTATTATTTATATATATATATTAAAACAAATTATTTTACGGTACTTTTATACTAAAGTTTTCCCTCCAAAACTGTGAAAGATGAGGACTCTATAGTGTTTTGTTTTATGTTTTGGTAATAGGTGCTGTTACATTGGACTTATTTTAATTTTTGAATTATTTATTTCTCTATTTTTTCAATTAATTTCAGAATTATAATCCTTATCAATTCTTATCTTTAAATATTTTGATTAAATATTTTACGGAGTGTATCTTCTTTTCTTAAATATTTTGCTAGATTAATCTATATATTCAAAGTTTTTTGATTTTTTTAATTTAAAAATTTTTAATATATCTTATCTAGGAAGTATTTCGTAATTTGCATTAGACTATTTACTTTTTAGCTGATACATTAATTTTTAATTATTTTTTATATACTTTTAAATCGAGTCTTTATTAGGTTATTTCTTTTGTATAAAATAAATATAGTTTAATTAACATTTCATAGTTTATAAAACTCCCGTCACTCTATGGTCACAGAAAAAATAAAATGTTTAATTTCCTGAAGCATAAGAATGACAAAAGGTTAGGTGGGGATCGAGTATGCTACACCCGTTAACATATCATCAAGAAATTTTTTTCCCATCCCTACTTAAATCAGGGGCCGGTAGGGAAAGAGCTAGTACATATAATTCATATTACCTATTTATTATCCAATTAAAATATATTTATATATTTTTATTTTCATTTTTTTGTTTAATAAATAGTATTCTAAACACTAAAATCACAATTGAAACTACTAAACTTTCTTGATAGGTTTTATCATCTTTTTACTTTTCAAACCATTAGAATTTTTAGTAAATACTTTTTTTTTTATCAAAAAAGTTAAATGGGCCAAATACGAGTAAAAATTATCATAACATTCATCGGCATATTGTTAAATCATGTCAATTTTTTTATCGCATCCCCGACCAAATTACCTATTTGGTACTCCCCATTTTAATAGGATGGTGTATCCGAGCGTATCAAGTTTGTCAGGTTTTTTTGCAATTCCTACTAAGGTCACTTAATAGTATTCCATTCCATATCTCCTCCATACACATTGTTTTGTGTTCTGGTTTAATAGAAATAGAATTAAATGTAAAATAGAATTGGAGATAGAAAGCTGTTGACATTCTGTTGAAATTATGCTATCACAGTAATTTGATCAAATATGTCTTTTCCTATGTATTGCTAGTAATGACCATTTTGCCTCTTTTTGAATTAGTTAACAATATCTATTTATGTTATTATCCATATCTTTTTTTTCCTATTTTATAGGTTGATTTCACTTTGATTATTAGATTTGGTGACATTGATGAAATTCTTTTGGACTATTTGGTGACAACATTTTAATTACCACAGGGAACATATGAGAAGAAATTGATAGCTTGACTTTCCGCTAGTGGTGGAACTCTTTTCATTTCACCTTCTTCATTTTTTCCTTTTTCAGACTAATTTTCTTCAATTTCTTGCATTAAAATCCAACTTTAGCAGTAGATTGGAGCATGTAAGTTTCCATCTAACAGTGGAAATAAAAAGGCTTTGAATCATCATGAGTTTTTATAAAAAATTTATGACTCAAGTCCACCGAATAGGATGTGGCTACAAAACTGCATAAGCCGGTGGGGATTTCTCCCCTACTTATGGTTGCAAAATTCCATTTATTGGGGGAATGAGTTTATGGCCGGTAACATTGAGAAAAAGAACAATTATTTTCTTTTAACTATATATATCTAATGGAGCTTATTTATTTTACTCGAAATGAGTCTTATAATTGTATCTAATTTAATTTCGACGGCCAAGAAAAATGTGGAGGTTGTGTGTCTATGACTAACGACATTGAGGACATTGACTTAAAAGTTAAGAAAATAGTGCGGGAATGAATTAACAAAATATAAATAATTGTACATGGGAATGAATTAGTCAAATTATCTTCTTATATTCATTTTTCTTATTCTATCTATTTGGTTTCTTCAATTTTGATATTGACTTTCACGTAAAATTTATTGATTAACATGACCTTTTAAAATTTAACCATTTAAAAAAATATATAATTTCATATTATTTATTTTTCTAAATAGTTTGATACATAATATTTCTCGTGTAATGTACGAGTGACAATCTAGTTATATAAAATAATAATGTTGTTCCACATATGCTAGGACGTCATTTCCTTGATTCTAACGTCAGCTTGCATTTCTAAGAGCCCCATTTAAGTTGATTAATTCCTTTTCAATGATAAATTCTTTGTTTGATTAGAATGTTGAAAGCAATCCTATGAACTTCTTGTCAAACGATCTTACTGTCTGATTTTGACACACAAACAATGAATACTATAAAAATAGCCATTTGTAGAGGAACAGGTTTTAAAAATTCGTTTTTAGAGACAGCTGTAAGGTTAATACACATACGTGTATATAATTACAATGTGCATAAAAAGTTTCACAATGAGTGGAGATCGATTTACAATTTACAATAACCAGAACAAATCCCTTTAATGTTTTAAGGTCACATGGTCACAACAAGTCATAATCAAACAAATCAGGCCTCATTGGTAGCTTAATATATATTTTAAATTATACAATTAAGGAATCGAATAATTAAATTTTCTATAGAAACAGATTGGACTCCAAGTTTAGAGTCCAACTATCAATTATAGGAGGACATTTGTATTTTAAAATACATGTGGCCCCCTATAATTGGTGGTCAGACTCTAAACTTAGAGCTGGATCTGTTTCTATAGCCGAACTGATCGAATAATATTCTTTATATATACCAAAAATACGAAAATTTCTAATGAGAGCTTACTCTCCATAGCCGGACCGCTAAAAATACATTTCCATTTTAGTTGGTAGCTATTTATTAGTCAGCGTAAAAGTGAACGTGAACGCTATTTCATTTAGTCTTGATCTCCCGCCGTGATATTATGTTGCCAGACGCGCCGTGATATTATGTTGCCAAATGCCTATGAGGTATGGAAAATCACATGTGATAATGTCGCCATACGTCTAGCTTGATATCATTTTCACCATTTTATTTCTATTGATAAACGGTCAGACTGTATTATATATATTACAACCATGATTTAGTAACGAGATTTTACCTTACTAAATGACAGTTTTTCACAAAATAGAGCAACACCACCTTTATAATATATATAAAAAAGAGAAAGAACCTTAAAAATCCTAACCTCAACTCATTGAGTGTGAATGAGCTATATTTGGATCTATTTGAATGGCGGTTCACTCCTTCACAAAAATTGGTTGTTAATCTAGTTATTCAATTACATCTCTTAAGACGAAAATCATTTAATGAAACATTTTTGTTATCTTACATGATGGAATCCCTAATAAAGAAATGCTGAAACATGAAAGAGTCTTCCACAGATCGTTTATACTCTTTTTAATGACATCAACATTCAATAAAAAACCTCTATATTGAGACATAAAATTCTAATACTCCAAAAATATCATTCTCTAGGATGTTGTCAAAAGCAAATACCGACCTGTAGATTTATTAAATCCAATTTATTATTAAATTAAAGCTCTTAAACACACATATGTTCTTGATTAAAATATCATATGTTTAATACTCTTTGAAATCTCTTACTTTTTTTTCCTCTAGAGTCCATACCAAACGGTTTTTCTATAATGTCCATTGAACACTATCTTATGATGTCTAATATGTGCTTGTTACATAACCTATAAGACACTATACCATAGAATGTGCCCTATACCAAGATACTAATTTCAATTCAATGTATCTTAATTTCAATTCAATGAAGTGATTATGGTATTTCAAATTTTAAAATTCTCTCTCATCGCAAACTTGTCAAGACCTCCAAATAGCCTCTCTCTCATCGCAAACTTGTTTGGTCAATTAAAAACAAGTGACATAGTCGGTCTAATAATAAAAATAAATAAATAAATAGATAAATAAATAAATAAGCCAACTGAAATGGCAAAGGCGTCAATTCACCTTTTGGTTCCACGAATCTCCGACGCTAGCTGCCCATTCACTGGCGCGTAATAAACGATTCCACCCCCACCCAAATGCCCATAATCCTCTTCTCCTCTTTTACCCATCCATTTCCTTAAAACACCACTCCTCTTCCCATAGATTTCAATCGCACGTACAAACATCTCTCTGCAAAGAATTTGGGATAATTTTTTTAACATTTGCAAGGGTTTTTACTAAGAATCTCCAAATTCCTTGATTTCTTTGAAGCCATTCCTGATTCACTTTCTCATTTTCGGTACCCAATTTCCCCTTGAATCGGTAGCATACAATTTTTTCCGCCTTAATTTAGGTCATTACTTCGATTGAATAATCTTTGCTGCATTAGAGATAGGCAAAGGGAAAGGTATTCATACGGAGGGTTTAGATATATACGCATAATTATCCCCATTGATTGGGTGCTTAAGTGAATTTTTTGGGGTTTATTGTAAAGGAGGAGGGATGTTGGGGGCAGGATTGCAGTTCAACAGGAGTAGAAATGGAGAGGATCGGTTTTATAGCGCCGCTAGGGCTCGCCGGAGCCAGGATCATCTGCGGAGATCTCAAAATAGGAGTCGAGCCGATGAGACGCTGGAGAAGACCAAGCCGGTTTCTGCTGGATCGCCGATTCTTGAACCCTCTTCCTCGTGTAATCTGGAGAGGTTCTTGAAGTCAATAACTCCTTCTGTGCCTGCTCAAAGATTATCCAAGGTTTTAATTGATTATTTATGAATTAGTTAGTGTTTGTATTAATTAACAATGGCTTACTTGAAAATTTTTGGAAATATGGGCTTATTGGTGGTAGTTAGTTTGGGAGTTATAAGATTCTATAGATTGCTAGTATTGTTTAGCTATTTAATAACTAATTACTGCTTTGACCTTGTTAAAAAGTTTTTAGTATACAAAAGTTTAATCAGTGCTAACCTTTCAATTTGCTGTTTTGTTAGTTGTGTTTTCCTCAGATGTTGTCTATTGAAGTTTCATTAATTAAGGATGCCGATATATTTATTGAGAAAAATGAAATTTGTGAGCTTTTAATGCATTATTTAATCAGCGGTTTTGAGTATTTAAGGGTAAAACTGATTGTTGATTATTATTCACATTTGTGACGCATGATTTTGATTTTCTGAGAATTGATTTTGTAAAAAATGATTTTTTTTTTTGGAGAATTTGTCGTTAAAAAGTAATATAAGGAATTGTGAAAAATGAATTTTTTAGGAATGTATGATGGAGAATAAATTATGGGAAGTATTGATTCTTAAAGAATAAATTTCATACAAGCTTTATATGACATTTTCTGCCACTTGATGTGAAAGTGCAGAAGCTCATTTACAGCATTCTTAGTATGCTTTTAAACTAACTTAAGATTTTGGGGGCTATTTGTGGAGTTTGCACTAACAATAATTATTGATTTAATTGGAAAATATGAAGTTTCTTACACTAAGTTTTTTGGAGTTATTGCAATTCTATGCTTTGCGAGGACAATGAAATGAACAAGTATGATGGAGGCTATACTAGAAGCCAGAAATAAGCTCTGGAGATTTTTTTTCCTTCATTTATTTATTTATTTTTCCTTGTTTGCCTTCTTTTTTCTCTGTTGGAAGTATGGTAACAATTCTTGCTTTGAATTAGAGAAAAGTATTACTGATTTGCTGAAGAAGCTAAATTTTACTAGCATGTTGTTTTAATTTGGTAACAATTCTTGCTTTGAGCTAGAGAAAAGTATTATTGATTTGCTGAAGAAGCTAAATTTTACTAGTCTATTGTTCTACTTTGTTATTTTCTTTTATTTGAAATGAATTGGATTTAATTTAGTTGAAAAATAATAGCAGACTATGTTGAGGGGATGGAGAACTAGCAATGAAGAGTGTCAACCATACTTTGTGCTAGGCGATTTGTGGGAGTCATTCAAGGAATGGAGTGCATATGGTGCAGGAGTACCCTTGGTATTGAATGACAGTGACCGTGTGGTCCAATATTATGTGCCCTATTTATCGGGTATACAGTTGTACACTGATCCTTCAAGGAGTACAGCAAATTCACGGTACCTTCTTTTGTGCCTAGATTCACTTTGAGCGTGCACGATTATAACTGTGCCTTATCTAGCTGTAAAAACAATAAAGGAAATGAAAGAACAAAGGCCTACTGGCTTTCATGTCTCATTTCATAAGAATGTTTGATTGTAGATTTGAGTATACATGCTACATTTTCTTTTAAGAAAATGAAAATATCAATTCCATGTGTTCGCAGTGGGGATCCAGAGTTCTTTGGTTTGGAATTGCTGATACTGGACATGCATGTGTCATTTTGGTTTTAGACATTGCTTTTGAGAGAGTGGTAGCATATGAGTTTGCTTTATCTATGGAATATATTAGAGCACAATTAGTGATGTGTTTTTGCCTTTTTGGTGCTTGTGTCACTGTTACATCTTTTAAAAGGTGTTGACCTGAACAATGGTCAAGTGTCTGTTACTAGAATGTTCAGAAGGTTACTGAAAGGGTGGTGCAGGGAAGTTTTCAATACTTATTCTAGAAAAAATACTCTAGATTGAGAATTTTTAGCTTGTTCCCTTACTACAGGATTGTTCCCTTGCCACAGGGATTTGATGATTAAGAGTTATAATGACATTGTCATGGGGATGGTTCTAAGAACGTCATTGAATGGTTCATGAGTCATCAGTCCATGTTAGGTAGCTAATTTTGTTCTGAAATGAAAATTTGTCAAACTATGTTCATCCACAATTTCTGGAACATTCAGTATTGACCATTTCTTCACAACTCTGCACTATCGGGGGCTTATTTTGTTACTACATAAACTAAAGTAACTAAGTTTATGCTTAATTAGCTATAAAATTTCATTTATTAATAAATGTCAAAAGGGTGTCAAACTTAGTTTCACAAGCAAGGAAATAGTACATTCAACATCATAATATTTGGGGGAAAAATACTTCTTTATTTTAATAAGCAATTTTGTTTTAATGCATCCTTTAATAACTATTTATTGCTTCATTACAATTTCTTATAAATATTAATAATGCATGATGGTTGAATTAGAAACTGAACTGTATAATTTGTCAGATAGTATCACATCTTCTGCAGTCATGGTTATACCGTTTCATAGTTTATTTTGTTTTCATTTCTTTTGATTTAATATCTTTTACGGTAGAAACAATGAATCATTTTTCTTCTTCTCAGTTCTCCTGTTGTGGTCATCTTTTTTGTCTTGTCTTTTCTAGAGATACTCCATGCTTAATCATGGCTGGATTTCATTTCCACTCCTGTGTCTTCTATTTGCCCAACGATTTTTTAGAATTCATTTCCTTGACTCTGTTAGAACTTAGAAGACCTCATTCTGCTTGATCAATATTGACACAGGTCTTGATATTTTGCTTGAGTTCATACATAGGAAGCACTCTTATCTGTGCTTAGGTTTCATATCCGATATATTATTCGCCCATTGAAATATGATGATGCTTGTATGCATTATGCACCTCTCAGCTGAATTATACTCTTATGTGCTAAACAAGTATAATTCTTTTCATCTATTGCAATTGTGTACCTTTTGTCATTGGAAAAGGAGAATAACATGTTACACATCTTAAGTTCTTAAGTGCATATCAGGCTTTGTGTTTTGGATGGTGCCTATATTTTCCCACTTATCTACCATTCAATAGTTTGAATGCATAAGCTTACTCCATTTTCTAAACGTGTGAACTTGGATGCTTCTCATATTTGATTAGCATGTGCAGCATTCTTTCCTTTTCTCTTCCATTTTGGAAATTGATTGATCAACACTGATTTGACATCTCATTTTAGCAAGCTTATAATAGCCTGTATATGTGACCTTATTATTTCCCTTTGTGTAACAGGAGACTTGGTGAGGAAAGTGATGGTGACTGTTTTAGGGATTCAAGTAGTGATGGGAGCAGTGATTGGGAACAGGATAGAGGCAACTTTAATTATTCTATTGAGCAACGGATATATAATCATCGAACAAGTGATAAAACTCATAGAATAGATCCATTATCTGTGATAAACCAGCATATTGCATACCAAGAAGGTTTTTCTAGTGATGAATGTGAATCTGGAAGTTCACAAAGTTCGTTGTTGTTCGAGTATCTTGAACGGGACCAACCTTATAGTCGGGAACCTTTGTCAGACAAGGTCAGCTTTCGTTCTCATTCTGAAGCATGATTACATTGTTCGTCTTTCAGTTCTTCTATATCTGGAATATTGAGAATGTTATCATATCCTTACTCTTTTGCTGCTTCACAGATATCTGATCTTTCTCTTCGCTTCCCTGAACTAAAACTGCTAAGCAGCTGTGATCTACTACCATCAGCTTGGATTTCTGTAGCATGGTAATATGTTTATAATCTTGTCTTTTTTATTTATGCTCCTCAGTTCATTTCCAAGAGCATAATGAGTGTTTGCAAAAGCATCAAAAGAAAAGAGAACAATTTTTTGTGTGTTTGACTGCGCCCGCAAGTCCAATAATGCTATGGACATTCCATCTTTGTTTTTAATTTTTAAATAAGCAATCATGGTTCAGCATTTTTGCCTCCTTTTGTTTACTTAAACTTCTCTCTTTTGTTCTAACTCAGTTAGCATTCTATTCCTGTTTCAATAGCACATGTGGCATTGACTGGTCCAATCACTTTCTATTTTGAGGTAGAAATAGAATGCTAAAAGAGGCAATTTTTTAAAAAACGGTTTTCCTTTTATTTCGAAGATGTGTGAAAATTGTGAAACGAGTTTAGACTTTACAATTACAATACCGAGAATGGGTTTTGCTCTCCACATTTGACAAGTCAAATCCACTATTTTAAATTTTTAACTATACAGTCTGTTGGACTTTCAAAATAAGGAATGTAATAAGACAATGGAATTAATAAAGAGATGCTCTCTATGTATAGCTATCTCATGTTGAATTTTATATTTCAAGGTATCCCATCTATAGGATACCAATGGGACCTACTCTCAAAGACCTGGATGCTTGCTTTCTCACCTTCCATTCTCTTCATACACCCTTGAATGGTTAGCTCTCTCTCTCTCTCTCTCACGCACCCACAAATACGCTTAATTTTAGCTTTATGTCATTTTGTTTGTTTCTTTGCTTGTACCCAGCGAATTACATTCTATCCAGTATCACTACGGTATGTACTAGTCCCCCCCCCCCAGTGGTGGGCTGGAATTTAACAGATGGATCCCATATTTTCAATTGGAACCTGGGCTTTTCTTATCCGTTATTCGGCACTGCTTTCTCTTTTGAGTTTTGAAGCCCTTAGCCCTTTATTACCCATGTAGGATGGTTTTTTGTTCGAAAATAGAAATAAAATGGGTAAGTGGCAGTAGTTGTGGGTCTCACAAAGTATCTTGATGAAAAAAGTTTTGACCACCTTTCTGCTGAAAAAAAAAGTACCAACCTAATTGCACTTTAGACCTTTTCATATTTTGTTCTGAAGTTGCCTTCATGACCAGAAATTATAAAATTTTAGTTGAGAAACAGCTGAACTGAGCTTTCAGCATGATGACATTTACATTTTGATAGGTATTATCTACAGTCTTTGTATTGAAATTTGCGTTTGTTCAATTTGCAGGTGCTGAAACTATGCATTCTCCTGTTGTCTCATGTTTGGATGGGAGTGAAGATGGTGTGCCCAAGATTTCATTGCCAGTTTTTGGGCTAGCAGCATATAAGTATAAAGTATCATTATGGACCCCAAATGCGGGATATCAGCGCCAACTGATGACCTCTCTCTTTCAGGCTGCTGATAATTGGCTAAACTTGCTTCAGGTCAATCATCCAGATTTCCTATTCTTCAGTCGTAGGTGAATCTAGATCTATCTCTTCTGCCTTAGCTCCTATATGTGAGAAAAAGATCAAATCCTGCTGGAAGAACCTTAAATTTTGCAAGAAAGGTTGACAGGTTCTTGTTATTGTGCTGCTGTCGGGATAAAAATTAAAAAGAGGGGGGAAAATGAGAGAGAAAAAAAAGGGAAAAAAGATGCAGAACAAAGGATGTAGAAGAAGGGGAACAAAGGATGTAGAAAAAGGGGATGTTCTTAATGCTGAAGCCTGGAAGATCAATGGAGAAAGCATAGAAAAAGATACAGATTTATGGAAGTCGAAGGCTGGCTGGTTGGCGGCACTCTGGTTGTTTAGAAAGTGGGTATTTCTGATAATTTCAATTTTCCCTCTGTATTACAGAACAGGCTAATTTTTTGTGTCCTGGTGATCGTTAGTAGGTTATATAAATTATTTTATGCACTTACAAGGTGATTTTGATAGAAATTCATACCCCACGGTCATGTACACAAAACTTCTTGTGTTTTAACTGTAACTTTTTAACGGAAAATGGTAGGATAATGAAATATGATGTTTAGGTGTAGCATTGTTGCATGGATTTGTTTGCTTTTATCGTCTCTCTTGAATCAAGAAAATAGTTCTTGCGTCGTCTTTGTCTTTATGATTTGCTCTTGATAAGCAGTTCCCATCCTTGCTGAATGCTGAGCTATGGGATTTTATGATCTTCATTTAAGAAACTGCCAAATTTAACGGAGACACTTAATCCAAATATCCAATTTATAACTAAATTAAAAGGAGAAATAAAATCAGAAATCTAAATTGATTGGACTGCTGCAACCTGCAAAGACTGCACCATAGACATGAAAAAGTCTACATGCATTGAAGCATGGTTTGAAACGGTATTAAGAAGGCGTGCTTCCAGGTCCGCCTTTACTTGAGGCACACCATTAGCGTCTCGAATTGCATTTTCTTTAATTTTTGGCTCTTGCCTTTCGCCTTGAGGTGTACGCTTTGTATATAACTAGATAGAAAATCCAATTTCACATTAGTTGTGTTAGTGTTTCTGATGTTTTTTCATATGGCAAACACATATTTTATTCTTTTTAGTTTAGGCTTTGCAGGGGGAAAAACCCATTATTAGATTAAATAATTTAAACGGAACATTACAACCACAATGCTCTTAACTTATATACCCACGTCTTGAAAGTCAGCAACAGCAGTCTTGTAACAAATAAGTAATTTTAATGTTTTTCTCTTCTTTTCTTTCTCATTTTTCTTTTCAGTTGTTTTTATCCATTCTCATATATTCTTTCCGTTTCAACTTATTTTGGTATAAAAGCTTGTTGTGGTATCTGCATTAGCTAGCTTCTATCTCTTTAGATCTAAGTTCTTGCAACCACTTAATTGACCATTTTATTACTTATTATACTGATCGAATAGTTACACATGCTTTATTGCGACTTTATTATTACTTTTTAATCAACTTGTGTTGATTTGTTAGGACCCTACGTCTTCTTAATGCACCTTGAGACTTACGTCTCGGTTTGAGAAACAAAAACATTGCAATACCTATTTCGGCCTTTTCATACCATGCATTGAGGGAACAATCATGAGAAAGTATAACATTAGTATTTACATGCATGGAGGGATCAAGATAGAAAATGTTGTATGTACTTGATCATAGAGATGAAAAATCACGTTAATAGCTTGGAGAGCATCTCCAATGTATGGATGTAGATTGGTGATGAGGATTTTTCCATAGAGACCACTCGAACTCTATTACACATTAGCTTGCATGTTGATATGGCATGCCGATGTGTAGGTCATGTTGGCACCACAAATAGTCTGCCAGTTCGGACTGCACATGTGGTACCGACTTGGCAGAACAAATGTACTGAAAATTATTAGAATCAAACGTACTCTTAGTTTATTAGAATCAAGAAATAGAGAAATGTAGTAATGGGTGAGAATAAAAACAAAATTAGAGCAATGCTAGAGTTCACTATTAGTTTTCGGTTAATAGTTTTGCCCTTAAAAAAAATCTAAATTTCAAACAACTCAATTACCCAAATGCCTCAATTGACAGTTTTACTATCCTTATTAATATACAACTGATGAACTAATAAAGAAGTTTAGCATTACTCATACAATGGTAGAAGTTGTCTAGGGTAATAATGTCGAGTTTTAGACATAATCCTTTTAGAAGTATGAAACTTTTACATAAAACTATACTCTTTTGAAAAGAAAAAATGGAGGGAATGTCTTTAGTTGGGTTAGATAGACAAAATCTATTTTATTTTGTATTATTGTACAAGTGCCTACTCTTTTGACTAAGAAAGTATGGTTGCAATGTACTTGAAAATCATTAACTTATCTTGTATAAGTATGGCTATTCCTATATGAAACTACAACAAGAAGAAAAATTCCTTCTTTTGTGTTCTTTTTGCTTTCTGCTACAGTAATTATTTCCTAATTTGTCATTACTTTTGCTCCTACATTTTTTATTTGATTGTTGCTGGAAACTTGCTGGATGTTATAGTAGAAGCTAGAGACGAAAATCTAACATTTGATATCAGAGCCTCACTGATCTTAAAGGCCTCTGAGAAAGAAGAAAATGGCAGGAACCGATTTCTCTTCACTTCCAACTCCTAGAGTGTTTGGAGGGGAAAATTATGAGTTCTGGTCCGTCAAAATGAAGACTTTCTTGATGGCACATGATTTGTGGGAAATAGTTGAGGGAGGGTGCGAACGTCCAACATCAAATGCAACTCTTACAGTGAACCAATTGAAGAGATAAAGACCAGTCTATTAAAAATATGAAGGCTCTCTCTTTCCTTCACTCAGCTATATTAGAAACCATTTTTCGCAGAATAGTTACTGTGACTTCAGTAAAACAAGCTTGGGAAAAACTTCAAGAAGAATTTAAAGGTTCAGAGAAGGTGAGGGCTGTAAGATTGCAAGCATTGAGTAGAGAGTTTGAAGATCTGACGATGAAGGAAGCTGAAACAGTTAAAGATTACAACACTTCAAGGATGGTTGATGTTGTAAATCAACTAAAGTTGAATGGGGAAGAAGTACATGAAAAGAAAGTAGTCCAAAATCTGTTGATCACACTACCTGAGAAGTGTGATGCTGTTACAACAACCATAGAGCGCACAAAGGATTTGTCATGCCTTTCATTAACTGAGTTTACGGGTGCTTTGTTGGCCTATGAGCAAAGAATGGCTTCAAGATCTGAGACTTCAAGTTAATAAGCATTTGCTGCAAGACATAGACAGCAAACCTTAAAAGGAAGTGGTGAAAAGAAGCATTATGAGAAGAAGAAGAGGAAAGGAAATATTTATCCTCTTTGTGGACATTGTGGGAAGAACAACCATCCGGAAAAGAATTGTTGGAAAGCGAAGCCATGCAGGTATTATAAGAAGTATAGCAATATAGAGAAGAACTGTAGGGCCAAAAATCAGCACTAGAATCAGCAAGGAAATCAAAATCAACAAGCTGCACTTGCGCATGAGGAGAATGATGGAAATCTATTGTTTGTTGCAGTCAATGGGGTTGATATGAATGACAAGGGAGCATGGTTTGTGGACAGTGGCTGTACAAATCATATGACCAACATGGAGCATACTTTTTGTCATCTAAACACTGATGTCAAAGCCTCCATAAAGATAGGAAATGGAGAAGCTCTTCCAGCCAAAGGGATTGGTACCATTGCTGTCCAAACTAAGAAAGTTACAAAATATAATGAGAATGTTTTATTAGTATATGAATTGAGCTCTAAT
>CAVNYN010271882.1:0-25067 GCA_963692815.1 Nyctanthes arbor-tristis | reverse complement strand
CTCTTCCAGCCAAAGGGATTGGTACCATTGCTGTCCAAACTAAGAAAGTTACAAAATATAATGAGAATGTTTTATTAGTATATGAATTGAGCTCTAATTTGTTTAGTGTTGGTCAAATGCTTGAGAAGAATTATGCTGTGAACTTTAGAAATCATATGTGCAGAACATATGATCCATGTGATGTTGAAATTACTTGTAAACCCATGAAGAATGAAAGCTTTAGCATTCAATAGAATAGTTGGCTTGCAAATGTTTCAAAGGCTGATATTGATGAATCTGGTTTGTGGCATAAAAGATATAGACATTTTAATTACAAGTCTCTGTCCTATGTGCATTTACATGATTTGGTGAGGGATTTGCCTAAGATCACAGAACCAAAAGGTGTGTGCGAGAGTTGTAGCTTGGGTAAGATGCATAGTGAGCAATTTCCTACTGATGGTGTAAGGAGAGCAACTGAAAAATTGCAGCTTGTGCATACAGACATCTGTAGTCCCATGAAAACTCCTTCCTTGAGTCAGAATTTCTATTTTGTGCTGTTCATTGATGATTATGCCAGAATGTATTGGGTGTATTTCATGAGGAACAAGTCTGATATGTTCAATATATTCAAGAAGTTCAAGAATTTGATGGAGGTACAATCTAGTTGCAAAATTTAGACTCTAAGATCAGATAATGGCAAGGAGTATACTTCAGCAAATTTTAATCAGTTTTGTGAGGAGTATGGAGTTTATCACCAGCTTAATGTCCCGTATACTCTACAGCAAAATGGAGTGGCGGAGAGGAAAAATAGATCAGTCATGGAGATGACCAAATGTATACTAGCTGAGAATGGGTTACCTAACAAATTTTGGGCTGAAGCAGTGTATACATTAGTCTATTTGCAAAAAAGACTCTCAAAAAGGCTATGAAAGGCAAAACACCTATTGAGGCATGGTCTGGACTGAAACCTATAGCCAAACATGTGAAAGTCTTTGGTTCCTTGTGCTATATTCATGTCCCAGATCATAAGAGAAGCAAGCTGGATCACAAGGCTGTGAAAGGGATCTTCCTTGGCTATAATTCTCAGTTAGAAGGATATAGAATCTATAGTTTCTAGAGATGTGAAAGTTGATAGGGATGCATAACGAACCGGCAGGCTTGGGCGGCCCGTGGCCCTGCTCGTAAAAAGCCTGAGCCGAGCCACAAATTCTGGGGCAAGCTCAAGCCGAGCCGGCCCATGTGGCTCAACGGGCCAAACGGGCTGGCTCATAATTACGGGCCTAATGGGCCGAGTTGAGCCGGCCCTGTCAAACTTAGGTAGGCAAGGAAAAAATTAAATTAAAATAGGAAAAAAATTTAAAAAAACTTGCCGGTTCAGTTCGGCATGGAAAAGGTCCGAGCTAAAGCTCAGGTCGAGCCTAATTTTCAAGGCCAAGTCGAGCCGAGCTTTGACTCGGGCTTTTTCAGCTTGGGACCAAAAAAGCCTGAGGCAAGCTTGAGCCCAAATGTTGGCAAGCCGAGCCGTTGATATCCCTAGTTGATGAGAATGCTAACTAGAATTGGGAGGAATCTAAATCACAGCAATACCCAGTTATTGATTCTACACATCAGTAGAAATTCGAGCTCCAATACAAGAAAGTCGGCCTTTTACCTCTAAGTCTAGCTCATCAAATGAAGGTCCCTCTGAGTCTAGTCCACCTCCTACAGGAATAGACCGTTGAATAAGATTTATAAGAGATGTTTCATGGCAATTGTTGAACCAACCAGCTATGATGAAGCAGCAAAATATCTAGAATGGGGTTGATGTAATGGAGGCTGAAATGGAAATGACTTAGAAAAATCAGACTTGGGAATTGGTTCCTAGACTAGATGATAGAAAAGTTATTGGAGTGAAGTGGATTTACAAAGCAAAAATGAATCCAAATGGCTCAGTCGACAAGTATTGTGAACATGTGATTTATCTAGACTTTAATCAGGATATATACTGCCTAGCTACTTAAACAATTAATCTGGTGTAAAGTGTAACACGACCTAGGTATGTTTAGTTCGGGTATGTATGTGAAAATTAAAAACACCAGAATTGTTGAAACAGAAACCCAACTGGGAAAACCGCTGACACCCTTGCCATGAGAAAAACAATCCACTAGCACATATAAGAGTTTAGTACAACTTGAGAGACTTAGTGATATTGCAATATACACTAAACATTCAAAAGGAAAACTTATAAAAGAAACTCCATTCTTTATCTCTTTTTGACATGTGGCAACGTGCGCTGCTCTTGTCTTCTCGCTATCGCGCTCACACGGGAACGTACATCAAGCCTCCTAGAATCCACCTGGACTTATAGTGGGAAACAAGAACTGCTAACACTCTTCAATCTTGTATGGATCATCCCTCGCTATGAAGGGTTTTGCCAAACAAATACGGTTAAGACATTGAAGACCGAATGCAAGTGTAAAACTCGCAGGTTTTATGGGAGTGTGTTTGTTTTCCTCTTTGCAGTCGAGCTCTCAAAAAATATTGCAAGAATGCTTTGGCTCGTCGCTCATTTTCTCGTTGAACCTACAAGAAGAATTAATAGGATAGGACTTTGAATTCTTGTGCAAGAAAGAATTAAAGTTACCAAATCCAAATAGAACAAGAACGAGGCAAGTTTGAATTCTTATATGCCATAAACACGAAACTTACCTAATCTTAATTAAACTTGTCATGCAAGAAGTAAATCCTAGATAAATAAGGTAACTAGTATATAACACAAATTAGGTAACTCTATAACTTGCATGAAACTAACGTTCTTGTTCCTCAAGAAAGGTACACACACCCCAACCTTCCTAATCTTGGCCAAGACACGATTTAACTTAAAATTTGCATGCTAAAAGAATATAACACGTTAAACAAGTCATGCATAATAAGTCACAAATATTTGGACACTTAGCAAAAAATTAGGAATGCAAAATAACAAACGATTTTGTACTAACAATCTCCCCCTTTGACTTTTTTAATTTTTCAAAGCATGTAATAGCTCAATGTGTCAAAAATTTCCTAAGGGTTTAAAATGGTTTAAAATAAGTAAACAATCAAAACTCTCCCTAAGATATATCAGAGCAAAAAGAAAAAACATGTATCAACAAACAAATCATAATCATGCGAGATATATCCTGTTATGCTACTATTCTTCTCCCCCTTTTTGATTAGGGAGAAAAGCCATATGTATCCTACAGAAAATGTTAATATGACCAGAGTTAAGGTATAAATTGAAACTCAAAACAAGATTTCCTGCACCAAAATGTAGTAGCAAGCATAGGGAATTTGTAATCCATAACTTGAAAATATAAAAACTTAAAACATCAAGACAGAAATTTAAATGATTGTTTCAAAAAAATGAAATGCTTATTGAGAATTTTTTTTCCTTCCTTCAATATTTTCTTTCTTTGATAGGCTTCAATCGTTAATCATCTTTCTTGGACTTCTTGACTTTCTTTTTCTGTTTATCCTAGTTTTCATCTTTTTCAACTGCTCACTTCTTCTTTTTCTTTGGAATGACAGTTTTAGATATATCTGGCTTCGGCTCTATTGCTGCTGGATTTGTTGTATCCTACTTCTGGCTTGCTGCTGCTTGATGGTGTACTGTTCTCAGATATGCCCTCAGAAAGACTGCATTGTCTTTATCTTTACAGGCAAAAGTTTGTCCATTTAAAAGTAAATAATGAACCATCAAACTACACAAAGGATTAAAAGTAGTTAAAAAATCATTATGAGATTGCTGGAAGGTAGTAAACTGATTCCTGGATCTTGATAATTTATCTTCCAGTCTGGATATATGCTGCTCAAGTTTTTTTGTATCCATTTAGAAGCACCAGATTGTGTTACAGTTTTGAACATTTTAGCACAATGATCCATTCTAAGCAGAGCAATAGGCTCTGACCAAATGTCCCTCGACATTTCCTCAACTCCCTAATCCTTCAAATATTCAGAAATAATCCATGGGAAGAGAAGTTTATAGGTTTTGGAACGCCTAGGTCTACTACCAGATATATAACTTTTTATCACATCAATCACATGCTACCCCTAGTCAATAGCCTTTCAACTGTTAAGCATAGTGTTGATTGCTTCAGCCCATAATTTAGTAGGTGATTTCTTACTCTTAAGCATAACTCTTGCCATTTCCTACAACTTTCTATTTTTCCTTTCAACTAAACCATTTTGTTCAGGGCTTCTAGGTATAGAAAATTCATGTATGACACCATATCTTTCACATAAATTAGAAAAGTAAGAATTATCAAACTCTTTGCCATGATCACTTTTGATACTTTTCAATGTGACACCTTCATCAGATTTTTCATTTGAAAGCTTTTGGAGCAAAATGCAAAACCTGTTAAATGTATCAAACTTTTCTCTAATAAAATCAACCCAAGTATATCTAGAAAATCGTCGACACAGACATATATGTACCTCTTACCACCAATACTCTCAGTTTGTACAAGACCTATAAGATTCATATGTATGAGTTCAAGTATATCTGAGGTGGCTGACATGTTTTGTGTGAATTCCTGATTTACTTACCTTTCTAGCATGGTTCACATATGCTCTCAGGAATCATTTTCAATTCTAGAATTCCTCTAACAGCTCCACTTTTGGTCAATTTGAATAGATTTTGATAGTTCATGTGACCTGATCTCTTGTACCAAAGTTCTGCAGGGTTAGTACTGGCAATTTTGCAAGTAAGTTTTGGATTCAATATATAACATTTATCACTAGACCTAACACTTTTGAGTAAAGTTTGTCCAAGTAAGTTTGAATCACAAAAACTTTATATTCAGTTTTAGAAAACAGCACTCTAAGATTATTATCACATAATTGACTAACACTCAAAAGATTTGCTTTTAATCCAGATGTATTCATAATATTTTTTATAGTGGGTAAGCCCTCAATGCAGATATATCTAGATTCTTCAATGTGACCTTGAAGTCCATCACCAAATATAACTATACCTGTTTCACCTTTCTGAAAGTTGGTTAACAGATTTAAGTAACCTGTCATGTGTCTAGAACATCCACTATCAAAATACAAAGTGTTAGGGATTAAAGCACTTAAAGAAAGTTTAACAGCAAAACTCTTGTATTCACCATTTTTCTCCCAAACATGTTTCATCTCACCTTTTACTTCAGATATTTCGACTTTGTGTGTGTTGATCAAGTTAATATATTTTTGACAAGTAAAAACATCATGACCAAATTCACTACAAAAAATACAATTACCTGTCTAACCTTACCATACACATTGGAATTTTGAACCGGTTTGACAATAACATGTTTTTTGGTAGTCTGCTGTTGTTGTTTTGGTGGACTGTTCTTTTGAACAGTTTTACTCGAAGAGGATCCGGACATATCCTGCTTGGGTCCAGAATTCTGTTTTCATCTTGCAGGTTCTTTTTGAAAGTTTTCCTCTGATTCTTTCATGAAAACTGTCTGCTGGACAACTTTTCCTTTTCCTTCGTATCCTAGTCCAAATGTATCCATTGAAGGTCTTCCATACTTTAGGACTTCATTCAACCGTGCAACTTCTATTGTCAACTGTTTGATCAATTCATTAGCATTCTCCAAATCAGTTTTTAGTTGATAGATCTGCTCAACTTTTTGATCAATGGATTTGTGCAGATCCCTATTTTCATCATCAAAAACTCCATCATAACTTGAAGCATGTCAGATTTATCTTATTTTGCTATCAATTGATTCTTTTAGTACTGCGTAGTTTGGACAGGATATCTCCTCACTAGAAGATGGTTTTGTAGTGTTAGTAGTGAGGCAGTTCATAGAACTGGACTAAGGCTGAATACCTACTTTCAGGATAGTAATATGCTCTTTTGATGACATTTCTAATCCTGATCTAGACATGTCCTCCTCGTCTTCTCTCTAGGTAACTTTCATTGCCTTTTTACCTTTCTTTTTCTGAGTATTTGCGCATTCTGTTACTATGGCCGTAACCTTCACATTCATTGCATCTGATTCTGCTAGCAGTTTGTGGTTTAGAAAAGGTGTTACATTTAGATCTCCTATAGCTAATCTTCTTCTGTTGATATTGTTGTTGCTCACCATCTTGATTCTAATTTTGCTTTTGATATGGTCTATGAGGTTTGTACTGATTTTTGAATTTCCCACATCTTTGCTGTTTGTTCTTCAAGAACTTTTTGAATTGCTTGGTAAGGAGCACCATGTTATCCTCATTATCAGTATCTTTCTCTGACTCAGAATCTTTCACCTTGCTTTTGAATGCAATCCCGGGTTTCTTCTAATTTTTCCTTTTGGACATGTTTAGCTCGTATGTTAATAAGGATCTTACAACCTCTTCAACATACATCTCGTCTAGGTCTTTACTTTCTTCGCTGTAGTGACCTTCATCTGGAATCTGTCCAGAAGAAATCCTAGAATTTTCTTGACAATCTTCCTATCAGAATATATCTTGCCTAGAGTTTGTGCATGATTGGTGATTTCACGCAACCGTACATAATAGTCCTTGAATTTTTCATTGTTCTTTATTGTGATTAGCTCAAACTCAAGAGTGAGTGTCTGGAGCCTTGAGAACTTGACTGCAGTTGTTCCTCCATTAGCAACTTGAAGAATATCCTAAGCTTCCTTAGTAGTCCTGCAATTAGTAACAAGCTTAAACTGACTTTGATCTATAAAGGAAAAAAATAGTATTTAAAACTTTACAATTCCATCCATATGTAGTATTTTACTCAGTAGTATATTGAGTTTCAGACTTAATAGAAATAGAACCATCTACAATTGTGACGGTGGGTGCTGTGTAACTAGTATGAATAAAAGTCCAAGCCCTATTATCAATTGATTGAATATAAATTTTTATGCGAACTTTCCAATAAGCATAATTAGACCTGTCTAGAATAGGTGATTTAACAGAAGATGTATCCATGTCTAGATGAATCTAATATCACTAATAACTTAAGTGAACCCCCTCTGATACCAACTTTGAATATATGGTTTATCTAGACTTTAATAAGAGGATGTATCCTGCCTAACTACTTAAAAAATTAATTTGGTGTAAAGTGTAACACGACCTAGATATGTCTAGTTCGAGTATGTATGCGGAAATTAAAAATACCAGAATTGTTGACGTAGAAACGCAACTGGGAAAACTGTGGGCACCCTTGCCACAAGACAAACTATCCACTAGCACAGATAAGAGTTTAGCACAGCTTGAAAGACTTAATAATATCGCAATATAGACTAAATATTTAAAAGGAAAAACTTATAAAAGAAACTCCCTTCTTTACTCCTCTTGACAATTGGCAATTTGCGTTGCTCTTGTCCTCTTGCTATCGTGCTCACATGGGAATATACATCAAGCCTCCTAGAATCCACTTGGATCATCGTGGGAAACAAGAACTCCTAACACTCTTCAATCTTGTGTGGATCATCCCTCACACATATGTGATCTTCTATTAATGCACTATGAAGGGTTTTGCCAAACAAATACAGTTAAGACATTGAAGTCCGAATGCAAGTGTAAAACTCATGGGTTTTATGGCAGTGTGTTTGTTTTCCTCTTTGCGGTCGAGCTCTCAAAAAATATCACAAGAATGCTTTGGCTCGTCGTCCTTTTTCTCGTTCGACCTACAAGAAGAATAAATAGGATATGACTTTGAATTCTTGTGCAAGACAAGAATTAAAGTTACCAAATCCAAGTAGAGCAAGAATGAGACAAGTTAGAATTCTTATATACCATGAACACGAAACTTACCTCATCCTAAGTAAATTTGTCATGGAAGAAGTAAATCCTAGATAAATAAGGTAAGTAGTATATAATACAAATTAGGTAACTCTATAACTTGCATGAAACTAACGTTCGTGTGCCTTAAGAAAGGTACACATGCCCCAACCTTCCTAATCTCGGCCAAGACACGATTTAACTTAAAATTTGCTTGCTAAAAGAATATAACACGTTAAACAAGTCATGCATAATAAGTCCTGCATAATTAGGAATGCGAAATAACAAACGATTTTGTACTGACAAGTAAAAAAGCAAGGCTGGTTGCTAGGGGATTTGCTCAAGAAAGTGGTGTTGACTACTTTGAGACTTTTGCACCAGTTGCAAGGATGGATACTATCAAGTTGTTGATTGCTCTAGCAGCCCAAAACAGGTAGACAATATATCAATTAGATGTAAAATCAGCATTCCTTAATGGTGAATTGGATGAGGATGTTTATGTTGAGCAATCCGAACGTTTTCACTCAAAGCTGAATCCTAATCATGTTTGCAAGCTTAAAAAGGCCTTGTATGGATTGAAGCAGACACCTAGAGCTCGATACAGCAAAATTGATGGGTTTTTATGTGCTAATGGATTTAGAAGGAGTGAGAATGTGCACACTCTATATGTCAAAGTTTATGAAAATTCTGATATCGTGATTCTTTCTTTATATGTTGATGATTTGCTCATTACAAGAAGTAAAAACGAGCAAATTGAATTATTTACTAATGAATTAAAGAAAGAATTTGAGATAACTAATCTTGGAGAAATGAAATATTTTCTTGGCATTGAGATATAGAAAACTGAAAAGGGAATTTTCATTTCTCAACACAAATATACCACTGACATTTTGAAGAAGTTTAAGTTGTTGCATTGCAAACCAATTGATACTCCAGTTGCTATGAATACAAAGTTGTCCAAAGAAGATGGAGATCAGCCAACTAATGAAAGGGAATATAGAAGTCTTGTGGAGAGTTTGTTGTATTTAACGGCAACAAGGTTTGATTTGATGTTTGCAGCTAGTTTGGTTTCTAGATTCATGAGTAAGCCATCTCTTACTTATTATAGAGCTGCTAAAAGGGTCCTAAGGCACATAAAAAGGACCATCAGTCATGGCATTTACTTTGAAGGAGGAGTCTCAGATTTGATTGATTACTCAAATAGTGACTGGGCAGGCTTAGTGGATGATATGAAGAGCACTAATGGTTACTTATTCACACTTGGATCAGATGCATTTTGCGGCATCAGCGACTGTGAATCATGCAATCTAGTTGAGGAAAATCTTGACTGATCTATAGTAAGTTCATATTACTCCTACTACTATCATGGTGGATAACCAATCAGCAATTGTAGTGGCTAAAGATTCAGTCATATCTCCTTTAATGGACGAGTAATAACCCTAGGCCACGAACCAAGAAACCCTAACCCTAGGCATGGACACGGAGACTACTACCACCAACTCTGGCCACAAACCACGTAACCCTAGACCCTAACCTAAAGCACTCAGCCTAATGGTCACCGCTCAACCCACCGCCGGCGAAGCCATGGCCGGAAACAGCCCCAATTCGGGTAAAGAACTTTGGCCACGCCTTAATTCCACCATTCTAGCCATCTCTGCACTGGACCTAGCCTTCCACTCCTCTGCCCCACCACCGCCACACCTAGATACAGCCATCGCCGGCCAAAGTTTGCCCGGAACATTGTCAAACAACCCCTATTTGAATAGGGCCATTTTGCCCCCAAACTTTACTTTCCCAACTCTAGCCATTTTAGCCACCATTCCAGCCGCCTCTACACTCCCTTCGGTACCCTCTATCATTTCCCCAAGGAAATTTAACATGGATTTGATAGATTACAAGAAATTAGCTCCAAGTTCGCTAGGGTCCCTCAAGCCTTGAACCGAATTTTGGGCTCTAAATCTTTAGTGATCGGGCCTGAATTAGAGGTTGGTGTAGAAGGAAAAATTGCTCAGAATGATTAGAAGGAGTGATTCGTACCAGTCTGCGGTCAGAAATCAGCGGCGCGTGAGGCGCCCACACGCCGCAGGAGTGTGACCTTCACGCGCGGCCTGCTGGCCCTATTTCAACTGTCCTTTCAACTTTTTACTCTCTTCTTTACCCTAAAAAGACCCAGCATGGTGTTCTGATTGGTCATACATTTGCTTCCGCACTGGCTAATAGGCCAGTATTGTCTGTCGAGGAGCGGGCCAAGAAGAAGTCTTTTGATTCATTGTTTACAGCTTCTTCACCCTTTACTATTGCATCACGATCACTACACATGCATCGCAGAGAGCCTACTATCATTATTTTGCCTAAGGAGGAGTCTGCTGTTGCTGCTCTGTTCACACATTGGTAGGTCAGTTTCTTCGCAGAAAACCTACTATGATTGCGTTAGATTTGGTTTTGATCAATTTGGATTTTTTGGCATTCATACTAAGGGTCTGATTGACCATATGCATATCTTGATTCATCTTGTTCATAAAGCAGATTATACCCGTTTATTTTCCCGTCCCTTCGGTTTATTGTTGGTTGTGAGATCAATGTGTTGAAATGGACGGCGGATTTTAATCCTGAGAAGGAAACTCCTATTGTTCCTGTTTGGATTTCCTTCCCTTTACTGCCTGTGCATTTACGTGCTAAGGATGTTTTATATTCTTTAGCAAAAGTTGTTGGCTAGCCTTTGTATATTGATGATGCCACCTTTGATTTGCTGAGACCTAGTGAGGCTAGGGCCTGTGTTGAGGTACATCTGAAGCATAAGCTCCCTGATTAGATTTAGGTCGATAGAGGGCCCAATCTTAGTTTCTAGTAGGGGATTGTGTATGAGAAGTTGCCAGTGTTTTGTTTTGCTTGTAGGCGTATGGGACATTCTGTTGGTCATTGTAAGGCTGGGACACCTCCTACCCCATCGTCACCTCTTTCATCAGGTGGTCCTCCATCACCTGGATCGACTAGTTCTGTTCTTGTGATTAGTTCTGTACAGACCCCACCCATAGTGCCACCACGTTCTCAGTAAGAGAAGGGGAAACATGTTATGACTGAGCCCCCCGTCATTGGGTTTATATTCCTAGGTCTACTTCTAGGGTTTGATTTCAGACTGAGCCAGTGATAGCTCCTATGAGCTCCTTACCTCTTAGTATTATTATCACTCTGCCTGTCTCAATGCTGGTTTCTTTAGCTATCTCTACCACAGTGACTCCACTTTTTTTAGTGGTTTCATCAGTTATTCAAACTCTACCTACTGTGTCTGCTTCTCGGCCTGATACAGTTCTTATCACTTCTTCTTTTGGGACCCAGGTATGCGGTACTGCTGTTACTGCTTCCCCTTCCTTGCATGATTCTGGTTTGAGGTATCTTTGGGTTGCTCCCGTGATTTTTTTGTGGAAGAGATGGTAGCATCTGCCACTACATCTAAGTAAGATATCCAATTGAGTGATGTTGGTAGCTTTGATTTTTCTAGTGATCATGTGATTTCTGTTGAAAGTCATAGTTAGGACTTTGGCCATTTTAGTGCTGCTGATCCTAAGTTGTCTTCTCTCTTATCTATTTTGAGTCGTCGACTCTCTTCTATTCCTGTCTCTCTTCCTCTTGGCTCACTTCCTATCTGCCAAGAGAACATAGAGGCTCTAGTTCTTTCTGTTGATAGCACAGAGTTGCCTATACCACATCTGCCAGTTCGACGTGGGTTTGAGGGTGATTTGCCCTGTCTGGAGTCTAGTCAGATGAAATTTGAACCTGTTGCTCTGAGAAAGAAGAATAAGCAATTGAAGCCTAAAGTTCAAGTGGCTTCTACTCATATGACACTTCAACCTAAGATAGTGATTTTCGCACCTCCTCGTTTCTGATGTTGAGTATGATGATATGGTATGCTAGGGGTATTCATAGTACAGTTACTCGGAGGCGTTTGAAAAAAATCCTCCAGATGCATGGTGTATGTTTCCTGATTGTGATTGAGCCTATGATTTTATGTCATGATTTTGCATTTATTCGTCGGTCCTTTGCTTTTGATCGAGGGGTTCAGAATCAGACAGATAGGATTTGGTGTTTTTGGAAAGAGAGAATTGTTGTTGATTGTATGGTTGACCATTCCCAATTTTTTCACATTAAAGTTCAGGATCCTAGATCAGCCAAGATTTTTTATCTCACACCTGTGTATGTTTCATGTGATTATATTGAGAGGGGGTTTTGTGAGATGCTTTGCATGCTATTTCTACTTGTATGGATGGTTCTTGGCTTATAGGGGAGACTTTAATGTTATTGCTCATGATGGTGAGCGGATAAGTTTCATCACACAGGACAGAGCTATGTCTGATTTCTGTGATATGATGTTAGACTGTAGTTTGTCTTATGCTGGTTTTGTTGGTGAGCCATTAACATGGTCTAATAATAGGATGTCGACTAATAGGGTATGTAAGTGTTTGGATAGGGTGTTATTGTATCTTTCTTTTTTCAGTCTACTGTTAGATAGTTGAATAGGCACTATTCTGATCATACTCCTTTGCTCATTCGGTATTTATTGGCTAGTCAGTTTGGGCCCTGGCCTTTTAGATTTTTGAATGTTTGGGCCAGACATCATGATTATTAGTCGTCTATCTGTCAAAAGTGGTCATTACCCACCCATCTTACGGGTTAGGTTGGGTTAGGTTGGAATAGGCATGTGTTTGGTGATATTTTTCAGAGGGTCAGGGAGGCGGAATTGTTAGTTGATCAGGCTAAGAGGGTTTTTGACTCTGACCCTACATAGTTCCACCGTGAGCAGCTGCACAGGGTTCAAGCTGACCTGAACTGCACTTTGGCTATTGAGGAGGGTTTTTGGAGGCGGAAATCTGGAGCTAGATGGTCAGCTGATGGTGACCATAATACCAGATATTTCCACTCTATGGTTCAGGGATGCATATTAGGTCTGGTATTCATTACATTCTGGCTCAACATGACTCTATTTTGTCTTATCAATTGTCCATTTAGAGTTCTGCTGTTCATTTTTTCCTGGCTCTGTTGACGTCTCTTGGTGAGCCGATGTAGCAGCTTCAACATGGTATTATCCCTTCTTTAGTCACTATGGACGATAATAACTGACTAAACTGTATTCCTACTCTTGATGAGGTCAGAGATGCTGTTTTTAGTATTGATGGCGACAGTGTTGCCTAGCCTAATGAATTTATCTCTTTGTTTTATCAGCAGTGTTCGAATATTATTTCTGAGGATGTTTTTCAGGCCATTGTTGATTTGTTTGACGGAGGACACCTTCCTAGGGGTTTTGCAGCTACTTCCATTGTTTCTCTCCAAGAGGGTGTGTGTGTGTCGGTGTGTGTATAGTTAGCCTAAGTTCAGGCCTATCAGTTTTTTGTACCATGTTCAACAAAATCATTACGAAGCTATTGAACATGAGAGTTAGTGAGCTTCTCCCACGTATCATTTCTCCTCAGCAGAGTGGTTTTGTCCAGAGACGCCTTATTGGGGATAACGTGCTCCTGGCCCAAAAAATGGTCTATACGCTCGAAATGCAAGCCAGGGGTGGAAACATTATTCTCAAGTTGGATATGGCTAAGGCCTATAATAGGATGGATTGGAGGTTGTTGATCTCAATTATGGAGCAGTTTGGTTTTGATCGTCTTGCAGGTTCTCTGTTTTGGTCAATAGTCAGTTGGCTGGCTTTTTCTCATCCTTGAAGAGGCTTCGTCAGGGTGATCCAATCTCTCCTGCCTTATTTGTTATTACTACTGATTATTTTTCACACTTGTTCAGGCATCGGTTTCAGCAGCACCGTATTATGCAATATAGGCATAGGGTTTCTGATATGGTTTCGTATCTTGCCTTCACTGACGATGTTATTATATTCGCCAACGGCCAAAAGAAGAGTATTGAGCATCTTATGGGGTGTATTGAGTACTATGAGAGTATCTTTGGCCAGTTGGTGAATAGGGGCAAGAGCGTATTGATTCTGCCGAGGCGGACATCTCCGGGACAAATTCATCACCTTGAGCAGTGGATTGGATTTCAGCATGGTTCACCTCCGATCACCTACCTTGGCGTCCCGTTGTATAAATGCGCCAAAAGGATCTTCTTATTTGATGATATGATGCATAAGGTCCGTACTAGGATTTCTGGATAGGTGAGCAGACTATTATCTCTAGGTGCAAAGATTACTCTCCTTCGTTCTGTTTTATATTCTATACACTTCACATATTTCAGATTCTACAGCCTCCTAAGGTGGTGTTGAAGCGATTGGAGAGTTGTTTTGCTAAATTTTTGTAGTATTGCAAACGGTTGAAGGAGTTGTGTCCACCTCTTGAGGAAGGGGGACTGGGCTTTAGGAGATTACAAAATATTGTCGATGCTTTCTCATTAAAGCTCTGGTAGAGGTTTTGGTCCCAGGAGTCTCTTTGGGCTCAGTTTTTACTAAGCAAATATTGTAGGAAACATTATCCTTCATAGATTCAACCGTCTTATTAAGCCTCACGTGGTTGGAGTAGACTTTTGGCTGTACGTACTCAGGCTGAGCCACAGATCCTGTGGCAGCTTAGCAGGGGTCAAATATTTTTTTGGCATGACTACTAGATGGGGGACACTTCACTTGCATTGCAATTGCCCTCTCATACTCATTTTACAACCAGAGTTTGTGACTTTTTTGATATACTGGTTGGGATTTGGCAAGCTCATGGGGGTAATGCCGCTATATATGGCATTACGTATTGTTGGGTTGCCATTAGGTACTATGAGTTTGGATCAAATACTGCGACGGCCCACTCCTGATGGCAACTTTACTGCTAGGTCTGCTTGGGAGCTGGTTAGACAGACTTGTACCAGACTGTCAGCATATGGTGATTTTTGGGGTTCGACCATTCCTGTGACGGTGTCTTTCTTTTATTGGAGATTGTGGCAAGGTTTTATTCCAGTAGATTACATGATTAGGCAGCGGAATAATGTACAGATGCCTTCACGTTGTCAGTGTTGCTTTGAAGAGGAGACACTAGAGTATGTTTTCATTGGCAATTTCATAGCCGATAGAGTATGACAGCATTTCTCCTCTATCTTTGAGGTTTCTCATCCTGTGTCTAACGGTATTTACCAACGTTTTCAGAGATGGCAGTTATCTAGGCACACTGTCAAGCGAGGGCACATTCGCATTATTGTGCCACTCTTTGTGTTTTGGTTCGTGTGGAGGACGTGGACTGATGTGAAATACAGAGGCATAGCTGTTGATGCTAGGAGGATTATTTGGTGTGTACATCAGGCTATATCTTTTCTTCACATTGGCAGTGCATTTCACTTCACACATTGGAGAGAGGACATTGATTTGGTTTCCAAATTTGGCATTTTTATTTCCTCTTTCCCTTCTCCCCCTCCTGTTTTTTGGTTTTTTTGGCAGAGACCATCTTTGGGATCTCACAAGGTGAATACAGATGGATGTATTGTTGATGTGAGAGCTAGTGGAAGTGGTATTATCAGGGACTCTAAGGGGCGCTGTGTTTGTGCCTTTTCTACTGATTATAGGGATTGTATGATTTTGGAGGCTAAGCTTTGTGCTATCCTCGATGGTATTTTACTGGCCATATCACTTGGTATCTCATATTTATGGATGGAGGCTGATTCTGCTGTCGCTATCCATTGTATTCTTTACGGAGGCAGTCTTTGGAATCTTCAAATCATTATTCGGCGTATTTAGTAGCAGTTGTACTCTGACACAGATAGACTCTCACACATTTTCTGTAAGGGCAACCAGATTGCTGATACTCTTGCTTTTGACGACTGGACCAGAGAGGGTTACATAGAGTATGAAGAGCACGATCTGCCTTTAGCAGCCCATGGACTTCTACAGATGGACAGTTATGGTTTTCCCTCGATCAGAGGTATATAGTTTAGCTTAATTTTTTGATTTTTTTGAGTCATGTGTACAGTTACTCTAGCTATTGTTTTATTTCTACTTCTTACTGATTCCAGTGATAGGGAGGTAGTACCTCCTTATTTACTATTTTCACTTATTGTACATTCAGTTGGAGGTCAGGTTTTATGTCCCATCGTACTGGTTTTCGGGATATTAATAAAAATGGTAGGGGGATTCCAGACCCCCACTAACTAGGTAAGGCGGACTCTTAAAAACGACGCTACAGTCTAGTTGGTACTTTGACTAAAAAAAAGTGAAGTTTCATGCAATTAGGTAAGCATGAAAAGTAAGGAGGAAATTTATCTCTAATATTGTCCATCATATGTTCAATTGGCTGATTTTTTCACAAAGGCTTTGCCCATGGCTCTGTTTGAAAACTTGAAGGATCAGCTTGGAGTGTTATCTAAAAGCTTCAAGGAGGAGAATGTAGAAATATGAAGCTTTTACATAAAACTCTACTCTTATGAAAAGAAAAAATAGAGGGAATGTCTTTAGTTGGGTTAGGTAGACAAAATCTATTCTATTTTGTATTATTGTACAAAAAAGTTTGCCTATTCTTTTGACTAAGAAAGTATGGTTGTAATATACCTGAAAATGAGCAACTTATCTTGTATAAGTATGGCTATTCCTCTATGAAATTACAAGAAGAAGAAAATTTTCCTTCTTTCTGTTCTTTTTGCTCTCTGCTATAGTAATTATTTCCTAATTTTTCATTGCATTTGCTGCTATATTTTTTATCTGATTGTTGCTGGAAACTTGCTGGTTGTTACAACAGAAGCCAGAGACAAGAATCTAACAATCCTTGACACTTTTTAGCATTAATTATGCAACCATATAAGTTATCTTTTACCACTTATCAGAAGACATTACCTTGACATGGTTTTGCATATGATCAGATGCTCAGCAGCATCGCTAATGCTATAGTACTAATACTGGATATTGGAGTAGATTACCAGATAAACCACTTGTTCGTTGCATGGAGAGAAAAACGTATTAAAATATATCATTAGATAGTTGTATAATAAGAAAATAAAAGTTACAATTTAAGAAATAAAAAAAATTAATAAGACTTGGAAGGATAAATTTATAACAAGCCCAATATTTCAACTCTAATAATAGATTCTGAAAGACAAAATATGAATCAAACAACATATTATAAATATTAAAATTATTTGTTGTAAGTATTTTTATGTATAACTTTTGAAAAAATGAAATGTGATAAGAATTCAAATTGAAAAATGTGTTATAATTTATATTTAACTTATTAAGTCATTATCAATCTAAATCTCTGCATTTTACACCAAATATAAATTTTCAAATATTATATGGTTCAATTAAAGCAAAGTTATATATGGAGGTATTTACCGAAAGAAGCGACGTTTCTCTCACAAAAGGAGAGTAAATCTTCAAATTTAATTAATTTAGAAATTGGTGGGCAAAAATGAGACGGGATATGCATCATTTTCAATTAATTTGAAAATGGAAGGAATGCCAACAGTAGGAATTTCACGGGGAAGGGTTTTAGTCAGGTACGTCTCTACCGTACCCTACCTTGTTTTTACCAATCCAACCCCATATCTGCTCCATACCTCCTTGAGTTAGATATGAGGTGAGATAATTCAGGTGGTAACTAAAAAATATCCGTTACCCGCCACATTTTCAAAAATCATAATAAAACTATTCAAAACAAATGTAAACTGGATAAAAAAAATTCAAATAACATTAAACTCACCAACACACATACAGCCGAGATGGTGAATGAACGAATTAAGAGATGTTAGGATTTGTTTTGGACTTAGCCCTTTAGATTTGATATTTTGACTTTTACGCCAATTTAAAAGTACAAAAATTATAAAATTTTATTTGTGAAATAGCCTAAAAAAAAGGCAAAGTGGTTAGAGCTTGGGGTGTTAAACTCAATTGTCACAGATTTAGATACTCTTTGAGTTCCTTTACTAAAGTTTTTGTTTGGAAAAGAAAGAAAGAAAGAAAGAAGAATTATTGGGGCAACACGACGGGTGGGGCGAAACAACCATTACTCATTTGATAAGAGTTCAATCAAATCACGTAAACGAAGACAATTAGTGTTGGAAAAAAAATAAATAAATAAAACAATTATCAAAAAATTTACCAAATTAAAAAAATGGGAAAATCATGGTAACAAGGTACAGAGACCTAGTTCTCTTAATTAATATATAACAATAATGATAGATGTGACCACTAAATTTAAGGGGATAAATAGAGAAGAAAGAAAAAAATTAGCAGAAACTAGAAAGAGTGGTTGACAACGTGGAGGATATGTGAGTGATATTTATTGGTTAAATTTTTATTTTTCATAAAGCTCCAAAGAACAACTTCGAATCAATATATAACAGTACTTACAATGTGGAGATGGATCTCAACTTTTATTCCTTGATTTTATCAACATTTTTTTAATGTTCGTATGACATTTAAGTTTAATTTTTTTTTTATGGATACAGAGGTATATAGGAAAGGAAAGGGAAATTTAGGGAAGCGTAGCTGTGGTTCGAACTCGAGACCTCTGCCACTAATGTCCAACCACCAGACTCAGTTTTTCTGTGAAACTTTGGAATCTCGTTAGAATCCTACATGTGTTATTCTTAGTCTTTATATTTTAATTAAGGGCAAAAAGGTCAATTCAATAACAAAGTTGACAATTTTGCATAGTAAGATCCTTTTTGTAATAAATAGTGATAAGTTAAGGTTGAAAATGCTAAATCAGAAACCATAGTCTTTGCCGCACTGACACTAAATGATTGGCTTTTAACTTTCTTTTCATTACCCAGAAATTTGAGCAACTAACTGTTTGGATTGATTACTAATATTTTTAAGGATTTCTATTAATTGGTAGATTAATTACTTTATTACTTTGTAGTACAAGTTCAAAAAAAAAAAAAAAGGCATGCAAAATACCCATTTTTTTATTTCAAATAATGTGAAATATTTATTTTTGAGGTTATCAGCATGCAAAATTTCAGTCATTCTCCTCTCTCCAATTAATCTTTTTATGCAATATTATTTAATCTAAATTTGTTTAAAATTTGATTAAAGAATTTATGATATGGTTACAAAACACGTCTACACATATTACATAACTAGTTAGTAAAATATGAACACGTAATACAGAAACATATAGATAAATATACATTCGGAAAATGAAGGAAAAAAGTTCTGTAAAGAGAGAAATTCTCTAAGCCACCCGATTAACTAGTGTTTGGTTTTTTTAGAAACTAGTGGTCCTCTTTTTTTTTTTTTTAATGAGTTTCGTATATTTTAAATGCACAGTGGTGTAATTATGACCTAGAGTAGCTCAAACGTGGAGCCACCGATATTTTGGTCCGACTATTTAAACAACGTCTAATATAAAAAATAAAAATAAAAAATCTTGAGGTACTTCTATACAAATCTAATAATTGAACAGGGTTATTGAAACACATCCACTTCTTGCTTTGATCATTATTTAGCAATGTCAAACACTTGGCATAGATTCTCAAAATCGATAATTGATGACCTTTGTGAGTTCAAAGTCAACCCCGTTGATTACTTTTCACAAGACAATTTGGATCTTTTGAATTCAACTTTCTTATTTAAATTCTTTCCCCAAAAAAAAAAAAAAAAAAAAAATTTCTTATTTAAAGAATAATAAAGTAACTTTCGTTAATTGTTCATTAAAAGTGGGATTTCCATAAACCTACCCTCTCATTACTCTTGCTGAAGATAAGTGTGTATCTCTTTATTCAAAAGAAGACTTGGGATTTTTCTGACCCTTTATCTATTTATTGCAAGATATAAAGCCGGAGGAATCTGCCTAACAAACAAATATAAATAAAGGCACATTGATCTTTTCTGATAAAAATGATAAGAATTCTGTGAAGAATTCCAAAATCCCAGAAAGAAAGAAAGAAAAGAAAGAAAGAAAGAGAGAGTTGTGTGTATTGTGAGAGAGTTGTGTGTATTGTGTCTATCTAAATGGTTAGAGAGTTGAAGGCGGCAGGTGCGTGGGGCAGAGGACCGGCGGACGTATGCGGTGGTGGATTCTTGGCTCCGGCAGCCCTGGATTTGGTAGGAATTTTTATCTTCATAACCATTGTATTTTCATGCGCCGGAGGTGCTTCCAAGGACAAGGCTTCCAGCGGCGATGCGTACGGTGGTGCCGGATGCGCCGCGGATTGCGGCTCCGCTTGTGGCGCATGACTCAAAACCTCGTCTTCGGCCTTTCCTTTTTTCCGTGTGCTCTTCCGATCTTGCTGAAGTCAAAGTTTGCAAACTGTTTTCTACGATCTTTATTTTGAAATAATTTATTGGGACGACTCAATATTGACTTTTTTCAAAAGTATAATTGTCATTATTTTAGTAGTATAAATACGTATAGATATAAGTTTTACTGAAATATAACGTAAAGAAATATACAGTAAGTATGAAAAAATTTACGAGAAGTGAAATAAGATTCTGACACATAGGAATTGAACCTGGATTGTGGGAAGTAATGGTGTTTGGTGGTTGTGGGTAGCTCTTTTTTTTTGGTGGGTAACATCGATATATTATTTGTGATTCGCTCTTGCCTTTTGGCTATTATTGAAAACCTTTAAATTCCAAAAAAGCATAATACGTGAAAAAATATCGATGATAAGTCTTGAGTTTAGACAATCTAAAGCGCACCAATACATGATAAAGCGTAATAAATATGTGATAAAGCTAGCGCAAGGCGTCGCGAAGTGTCAGGCCGAAACTTTGAGTATAATTGTATAAGTATCGCTTAAATACGAGACCTATATGAACTTTTTAAAACACAGGTTATATAATAACCCGTTTCTTCTAGTGGTGGGTGAGGACGCACGACCAAAACATGCTTATCAATTTCAATTTTTCCAGCATCTTTCCATAACGGTCCTTCTATACAGAGGTGACCACTCCCCTTACGGAGAGGTCACGCAGACATGGCTCCATGTTATTGGGGAATCAGGACGCGAGGGCCTCTTGATTCCTCAATAACAAGGGTCATGTGTGCGTGACCTCTCCCTAAGGTCACTTCTCCTTATAATTTTTCTATTTATGTCATTGGACATGTATAAAGTAACATAATTTCACTACTATCTCGACTCATTTTAACCAGCAATAATATTTTTGCCCAATAAAAGCTCACAATCAAAGGTTAGAATGGATGGCTTACTCTATACAACAGTTGGTTTCTTGCCTTTTTCAATAAACGGAACCAACATCTTTCTTTAGAAAAATTGTCATATATTTTTATATAGTCACGTAGCGTGCATCTCCTGATTCCCCAATAATAGAGGGGGTCATGTGTGCGTGACCTCTCCCCTTAGCAATTTGAATCAAATGATAGACAATGAATTATAGTAGTCTCCTGATTCCCCAATAACAGGAAGCCATGTGTGAATGACCTCTCCGTAAGGTCACCTCTCCTTAGAATTGTTCCTTTCTGTGGTGGAGCGATTTGAATCAAACGATAGACAATGAATTATAGTATCAAATTCTAGATAACAGTGAAAACATCATTTGTTTTAGGTGAAAATTAATTAGTGAGCTCATATGCGATGTGAGACACCAATTCTTAGCTAGCTGTTGTATCCTGTAAACTGTCCAATGACAGGAGGCCATATATGCATGACCTCTCCATAAAGGGAGATATCACCTCTCTATAGAAGGACCGGACATAAATACGTGCATTTTGATTTTTATAACATGTCACAAATCACAACTGAATTTTATTATATGATTCGTCATATTCTTTGGAGTTAATAACCAAAGGGGTTTTCCTTTCATCAACAACAACAACCAAACGGGTTTTGTTCTGGTGGTAAAATATGCCCTTTTACCGGATATTTGATCCGAGTTCGAGTCTCCACTCTACAATCCCAAATTATACTAAGAAAAATTACAAGAAGAAAAAAAGTCTTCGAAGTTAATCAACCAATCCAACTGTTATATATTAATAACTAGTACAAGATACAGGTTAAAAATTGCTTCCTTAATTGATTGCACCCTTGATAATAATAATACTAATGGCAGTAATAATAACAACTAAACACATTCTTAGGCTGAAATAATTAATTAATAAGGGCGCTGAGTGGAGGCTCCTTATCATTATTAGTACTTAGTGTTTCAACGGATCAAACTTCAGTACTAAAATATGTAAAAATTTCTAGTACTTCACAACTGGCCTTTACTAATTAAATAAAATAAATGGCTAGTTAGAATTTAGAAGTACAAAACCAAGATATAAGTAGAAAATTTATTATAGGTATAACCAGAAATTTGAAGAAAACAGTAGCTTTGAAGTTTGCAAGTTGCGACAACGAAGTCAAATACACCAACAAAATAAAATTCTCTCCATAACTATTAGAACCAAGTGGTGATCAATTATAATTGTTCTCGATTTAGTCAACAATTATATTTTGAATTTTGCCAGATAGTTTGATTTTGTTGGTCAAATTTTGTCAAAAAATAAAAGATTGTGATTTAATTCAATGAGCTATGAAATAGTATAGTGGATAACACGTGCTTATGAAAATACAATTATTATTTTAATTATAACCAGCTCGTGTATAATTAGTTGTAAAACAGACCTTATTAACATCCCAACGACGTATTAGATGGGTTGTCTTTACTCGAAGAATTCTTGGAAACAAAAAATTATTCTATGCTATTTCTCCAAAAATAGAATAGAAAATCCCCTCAAAAAAGAGAAAACAGAAAATAGAAAAGAATGGAAAAAGTGATGGCACTCCTGTGGTGGCTTTTCCTAGAAGGGCCCAATTTCGTTATCCTAATTCCTAAAGACCATTTGGAGCCTTCTTTACCAAACGGCTATTTTCCAACTTCACGTGTCAATTCGTCCCCTTTTGTTATTTTATATTCATTTAAAGCTACGTAACCTAGCTTGTAACTTGCAAGTACGAAAGGGAAAAATTTCCAATACTTAAGGATGATAACGGGATAGAGAATGAATGCTTAGCTTTGATGGGAAAAAAAAAACCAATTCAAATGAAATGTGAATTTCCAAAATTAATTAGGGATGACGCAGAGGCAAGGACAGGAACAGGGAAGGGAACGCATGGTCCCCCAACCCACCCCGCATTGATTAATTTTTAGTTAATTTAATAATGTTATTTATTTAAGCACCGATACACTAATATACAAATTATAATATCGGTAATATCCTTTTAGAACACTTTTAATATGTGGGGAAAATAGAAGGAAAAATGTAAAAGAGTAAAATAAGGGTGGAAACCCAAATTCACCCTCAAACTCTAGTCCAGCCATAGAAGATGGGACCATTTGCAACTTAGATGGGCCATTTGTGTAATCATTGGAATTTGTAGAAAAAGATTTGTCATTTTTGACAGTTGTATAAAGGGCGCGAAGATAAAATGGGCATGGATGACATCCCAGCTAAGCGGTCCCGTTCCCACCCTTGATTAAATGGGGACAGGGATCAAAGGTTCTTGTTCTATATCTACTCAATTGTCATTCTTACTAATACTCTATGACCATCAAACAATATATACTTCTGATAAATGAAAATAATATAAATGTGCACCACAAGGGTTTATTTACACAATAAAAATTTGGCCGTTTCTATTTACTTATTGGTTCTCATTTATTTTAAATATCGAACTTGGTACTTTTAGAGAAAAGAAATTTTTTCGTAGAGGAGAAAGGATGTATGTTTACATCTTAATAAGTTAACTATTTCCTAAAATATTAAATGGGTGTATATTAAACATAACAAATAAAAATACACGACGCTCTTCCGATCTCTTTTTACCCAAGAACAAATTGTATGATTTCCGTAAGAACAATGCTATTCATAGTATAATAATAAATTATAAACAAAAATCGGAAAAAATAGAAAAATAGAAAATCGTAAATTTGAAGGTCTAAACTATCCCGAATGGCCAAAAACTGATGGGGTTCATGAATTTTCAGTTGATGAGTCTTCATCGTCTCGTCTTTGCGCTTCTAAATGGGTATTATGGGTTCAATTCAAACACTGAACGCTAAAAACCCAAATTCCTGCCCATTCCTCTTCGATCCATTCTACCATTTGTTATATATCATCAATAATTCTATGATAGGCTGTTAAGTCTTAAGTCTTTTATCTAGTGTTACTTTCTAGCTGTTAAAAAGAGGGAAAAATCAAGATGTTGTAAGTTAAGCTTTTATTTATATATAGTATTTATTTTATACATAGGATTAAATGGCATGTGGTGTAATTATATCGGTCAATACGTCTATTCATAATAAAAGTATGGTCTTTGCTTGAAACCATGCATTGGTTGTAAATTTCTATGTATTTTGTCCTTAATGGTCCAACATTTTGAAGACAATCAAGACTGTCAATTGTACTTAACTTTTAATTAGGGTTTCAATCTTGGCCTTCAATTCTACTCTGTGATTCCAATCAAAGATACAAAATAAAACACCTCTACCTAATATAATGAAAGAAGTCCATCTGGCTAATCTCATGCAAGTTGTCATGCCTAAACTTTTGTAGCAAAAATGTTTTTTTTTTTTTTTTTTGTCTTTTCGATTTTTGGCAGATTTTCACTAGTAATAATATGTTTTAAATAAGCTTTATTTCGAGATTTCACTAAGTTTTAGTTAAGGTTTTAGAAAACGTAAGACGTGGAAAAGTGTTAAAATTGATCATTGACCCCAGATGGCAGATGCACATAAGCTATATAAATGTGTGGTAAAAGCACGATCAATGTGTAATAAAATATAAGATGTAATAAAACGTAAAACTCAAATATTGAGTATAAGCGCCATCCAAGAATGGAACTTTTTATAACACTAGTTTTATTTTATATTATTATTAAACACAAGAAGCTTTTTACTTAATAATTAAAACACCATTAACATGGTCTCCCCATAATAATAATAATAATAATAATAATAATAATAATAATAATGCCCCACAACCGCCCCCCCCTCCAAATTAACAGAAAAAAATTGTCAAGCATAAATCTTTGATATGTCGTCCCACTGTCATGATAGGAATACGTCTTACTTTAATTATCAAACACTGGTTTAAGTTGTAAAACGAAATATTATTACATCACGTTAGATAATGAATTAACTTATCAGTACATACCTTATGCACCGAAAAAATTCAAGTACTCTAAAAGTACTCTAATAGAGTGTTCTAAGCCAATGAAATGTTGGATTTATTGTCAAAAATAATCCAAAGTTGAAAAGGAAAAGGAAAAAGAAAAAGAAGAGTTCTTGGAGGAAAAGGAATCCAAATCCTAGAAGGAATTATCTTATCTTCCAAGTAAACAAAGCCTATAAATAGATGTGTTTTCCTCTTCTTTTAGATACAAGAGTGACTTGAGTCTTTGAGAGAAAAATTGGCGAGCTTAGCATCTTGTGAGTTTTTCTTGTAACTCTTTGG
>CAVNYN010271880.1:0-19528 GCA_963692815.1 Nyctanthes arbor-tristis | reverse complement strand
TGGGGTTCCAAATAAAAAATTTTAGGGAGACATAAAATTTTAACAAGAATAGGTGACATTATAGATGTGACACGATTGTATTGGATGATGAAAAAGTATTCATATGACATCACCATATGAAATTGTGACACATAAATATGTTACTTTTTTATATCATTTTTCCATATCTCCATAAAATTGTTCTTTCCTAATTAATTTTGATTTGTTTAGAAGATCTTAAGAATAAGATTTCTTATGTTCAAAAAAAGAAAAAGATTTCTTCTTACCCATGGGTCAAAAAGTAATTTTCCCATTATCAATACAAAAATTTTCTAATACTTACATGAGTGCTGTAACACTCTATACATTAGATGTCATAACGACAGCAGGGTATAACTAGAAGATCCTATATCTGTGAGTTTTCCAGTAATAATCAAACGGACCCTTAACATCAGTTCTGATAAGACATAAGAGGTGTGATGATCAATTTCAATTTCATCCTTTTAAAGATAGTAAATTGTCAGATTGATGAATCCTCCCTATGTGATGTTTGGCAGTATGCGATATGATGTGGCAAAGAAAGGCAAAATGGGGCAGGAGACAAACAAGGCTCTAAATGAAATGAAATTTAGGTAAAAGACAAGTGATGTGAGGTTATATCTACGACTTTGTACGCGATGAGGGTTGAAAGAGAGGGGGGGAGGGGGTTGCGAACACTTTATCACACAGCTTTGGGGCATAACATTTTATTAAAACTCATCAGAAATAGTGGTTCAAATAAGTATTTTAGTGATTAAATTCTCACGTTTTGAGGAGGGGTCTCGAGTTCGAACCACACATACCCCTCCCCTGTCTGCCCCTTTGTATCAAAAAAGGAAAAGGAAAAAAAAAAAAAAAAGAACTCATTAGAAATATTCACGAGTGCAGTTTCTAGTTATGTAGTTATTTTACCAATCTTTCTTAGGAAATAATACGGGCTCCTTAGTTGTAAAAATCAAGAAACCATTTATGATTTAAAAAAAAAAACTGCTATTAGTGGTTTTAGAGTAACCACTTAATTATACAACTACTTGCTCCTTGTTAAGGAACCCGGGTCGTTTCTTTAGAAAAATTAGGTGCTTCAATCCAAGTACAAAAATTAACATACAAACGAGAATATGCTTGTAACCATGCATAATCGAACCAGATCCTCAGCAATCTCAAGTGCTAGAATTAACTGGGTCTGCCACCAACTCAGCATCCAAGGAGGTGAATCTTAGAAAATTGAAACAATCATGCTACACTTGCATAAAAAAATTTGTACAATTTTTATACGAGTAAATTTGATAGGATTTTATTTTTTCACATATCACATCACGTTTAAATAAAATAACATAGCCTTCATACTTTTATGTAAAATTTTATGATATCTTATGTAAAACTAGAATAATTCAAATTGAAGTCGGCCATCAAAGGAGGTGACATTTTTTCTTTGAACCGTCTCTGCCAAGTAGAATTTCTATACAATAACAATATATGGTAACTTTGACAATCCTTGTGTTGCTTTTAGTAACTGCATTATTAAAGTGGGTATCTTTGTATTAGTTTTTGTCGTCCCCTTTTGGATTTATGGGTTTCTCCGGTTGGAGAGAAACAAGGCCAAATATTATGTCCAATATAGTAGAGTTATTTATTCCATCAGTAGAAGGTTTGCTGAGGCTTATTCAATTTGAGTTTATGGAAAAGAATAATAAATTTTTAAAGAGCTACAGGATTGCTGTTGTTCAACCAAACATCAAAACAACCATATATCCTTTAATTCGAGTAGCAATTCCACCAAATACAAAAAAAAAAAAATACTCTAGTTTTAACCTGCATTTACCCATACATATCAAAATAGTTGATCTTAATGTACGCCCACGTAGTAGTGATGTGTGCAAAAATTGAACTATGCAAGTATCATATGAGAAGTATATTTGGGCCTCAAGCAAAAAGTGCCTACAGCCTTCTTTCCTCCTCTGAAACTGTAAATCAAAATCCCGATAGGCCAAGCTTCAGTAAGAAACAAACCCTCAAAACAACATTTCACCAATGCCGTTGCCAGTTTTATGCAAGTCTTCCTGAGACAAAAGGGTTTTCTTTCCCATTGCACCAGTCTTGTCATAAGGTTGAGCCATCTTCTTTAGGAACTGCAAAGGAATGGGTCAAAGAAGAAATAGTTAGTGAAATGGAAACCAGTAACATCTCTTTTCAGCTGTTTGGTTTATATGTTTCTGGGTTCATTTGGCTCACACTCAATTACTTAGGGTGCAGCACAAAACGCAGGGTTGACATTACATAAAAATAGCATTGTACCTCTCTTGCTATATGCACAGCCATGTCGGTGCTCAAGTTCAGGTGCGCATCGCGCAAATGCGACAATATCCATCCAGGCAACTTTGAGCGCTTGTCATGACGGCTATATCTAAACACATTAACCATTGAACCAAATAAATAAATAAATAAATAATTGGTATGGTAAATTATTCCATTCGCGTAATTGTTTGTCCAAATATTCCAACTATTTCCGCTAGTGCAAGAGCAAAGAAATTAGACAGTAAATTAACAAAAGCAATTCATAAGCAATACTAGTCTTACTTCAAAGTTTTAAGACATCACATTTAATCTAATCTAATAATTTTAAAAAAGGAATCTCATAGTGCTTTAGGTTTAAAAATCATGAAAAAGGATACAAACCTCTTGTCAGCAAAAATCATCATCCCATAATCAGCCTTTGAACGGATAACCCTGCCCACACACTGAGCAGCTTGTCTCTGGATGTTAATGTAAAAACATGTGAGAAATAATAAATGTAGCACTTAAGTCAGCAAAACTGTACCACTGGCAAAAGTTACCAGAGCATCAAAAGTCAGAAAATCGCCCTCTTTTATTTGAAATGTCTCCCGTAGATACTCCAGTCTTGCAAGCAATATTCTGCAAATTCAAGATTAACGAAGCCACTTAATACAGTAGGGTAACAAAACAACAGTAGAGATCAAGAAGGGGTGTGATAGTAGTGTAATACCAAATATCGATGAACTTTTATGCTTTAGCAGCGATAATTTGGAATAAGAGAGGAGAATTAACCAATTAAGTGATTTCGTCAAAAATCATTTTCCTATTTGGCAAAGAGAAACTGGCTTTAAAAAGACTCGTTAATTATTTCTTTCATTTGCTCCTACAAAAAATTTTCAGAAAAGACAACCCAACCGAACATCAGTTAAAGAACTTCATAGTCCCTTCTAGGAGCATTCTATTTCATCTATTTCATCTCAGGATTTTGGTTGCATATATATACACAACCAGGGCAGCTGGCCTCTGTCTAAAGACTCACATGGAATTGAGTTTCTAGAGCAAAAGAACAGGGTCTGCATCTATTCAAGAATACTTAAAAGATTAAAATTCTTGAAGAATTACAAGAAGTCAGGTATCACAGTATCGGCTATGTCAACAGAAGGGAACATGGATCTGTGTGCAAAATATCAAGGTCAATACTGAACCAAAATCGTATTGGCAAATAGTGCAACAGAAGATTTCTGGCTTGAGTCCTCAAAGAGCTGTCACTGCTAACCTGCTTAATGTGTACTGGAAAGGAACACCAAACATGATGACAAGCCTGCCATAATGTCTATCGAAGTCTATTCCTTCTGCAACTTTTCCCCTGCAATTGGAGAAATATGGAATATAAAAGCCCCTCAAACATTGTTCTATCTATTACGGGCATTGAACTGTTCCATTGCTGAATCAAAAGATTCAATACGACAGTCCATATGGCATTGTAGGAAGTCTAGTATGTTTCCAGCCTTTTCTCTGCTCCAAGTTGCATTGGTTTGAAGTGGTGTCTCTCTCCTCTCCCTGATGGAGGTCTATAGATCTACCTCTATCAGACATGCAATAAATTTAAGATACGTCCTCAACCGCCAAAGGTGGGAATCTACCTGGCAACCGAGAAAAAAACAGCACCCCTTCCACAATCACAAGCTCTACGATAATTATCCAATGCCAAAGTAGTTTCAACAACATCTTGAGTCTCTATGAAAACTAGTTTATGCTGCATTATTTCCTGCAACACATTGAAAGGTAAGAACATCTAAAGAGAAGACTAAAAGCAGCAGCAGTCTTATCTTTCTTTTAAATGTTTACCTTCAAAATTCCTGATTCATGCCAACTGTTGACGATTCCATCCATATAAGAATAACTAACAAAGAAACAAACAATTCCATCTGGAACTACAGAGACCATCTCAAGCAAAAGTTTCCCATAGTTTTTCTCAACACCAGGATCACTTCTCAGATCATATTTCGTGCTCACAGGGAGCTGGTCACTGAAAGGATAAACAATATGAGCTGAATTATACAGCTTAAGGAACAAGAATTCTTCAGACAGAAATAAAAACAAAATAAAGCTAATTGGAAGTTATACAGGCAAATGAGAAGTTGATTCTTTTACCTTCCCCGAGTAAGAACCATAGGACAGATGCAATCCCTTGTTAAGGACATTGTAAAGCTGTGACTAACCACCGGATTGAAGTTGAGAAGGCGAGGGTAGAGATCAATGGGGCTGAGGGTCCCAGAGGTAATAACAACTGATTGGAATCTTTCAAACACAGGCTTTATGGCAAGAGAAGCATCATGACAACAAAGCTGGGACGCCAAAATTAGCATTTTATCAGAAACTCTGCTGCTAAATTGCCAGACAGGATGGGAGAAACCAAAAAATAAAATAAAATAAAAAATAAATAAATAAGGTGATTATTTGAAGGGAACTTTTTTTTTTTTTCCTTTTTTTCTTTTTTTTTTTGGTAAAAGGATTTGGAGGGAACATTTACAAGCACATTCTAATGGAAAGGGAGAACAATCAGTTTAGTGATATGCAGTTAGAGGTTTTTAAACCATTACAGTGTTGAAATCATAACTACCACAGAGTTTACCAAGAAAAAACAATTGCCAAAATTACAACACAAGAGGAACCTACTACTGACTATGGTATTACTTTAACCCAAAAATTATAAATAAAAGGATCTCCGCAATAACAAAAAGAGGAACCAGCAACAGTATTATTTTAACCAAAAACCCTAACAAGTGTATTCTGAGGTTATATCTTTCCTCCGTAATCAGTAAAGTAAATAGATATGTCAACAAACCTGCAGCACAGGATCAGGTATATGTGGCATTCTCTCGTCGAACGGCTCAATTATAATTGAAAATCCCCAAGTGTAGGTCCCAACAAGAGTCGCAAAATCACAAATTGTTTGGATATGTAAAAACTCATCAGTGTCGGTTATCTCCAAAGTTAGCATGAGAGAGTGAAGCCGGTCATAACAGAACTTTAACATTTTCTGATCAATTCCAACTTGTGCATTGATCGAAGCCACAAAGGAAACAGGCCCCTCCTTTTCAACGTTTTCAGTTAGCAGTCGCAATTTAAAGTAATGGACTAATCTGCGTAAAACAGACAAAAAGTGTTCTGCTCGCCTTATATTTCCAGGCACTGCTTCCTTTAAAATATCATCAGGTAAGATAGGGTTTGCAAACCATGCATCAGCAGCTGCAAAGACATAATAATACATTCAAAGTGAGTACCATAACACTTGTCAGAAGTAGAATGTGCAATCCATTAAAGAAAACACGCATTAAATCAACACACCCGGAAGATTTCCCCTTTGTGCCAAACCATCAACAAGCCGGTTGTATTCGGCACGCAGTCGACCAGCATCAGTGGCCTTTAACCTTCCTACCATGGGAAAAAATTAGGATGGAAGAAAAACATTATAGTACAACATTCTATACCCTTTATCTTGAAAACCAATAATCACAATTTAGTAGTATGCCAAGTTAAACAAGAAAATATGATAAAGAAAACCATGTAAAAGATTAACTTTTTCAAAGGTTCTCCTGAGCATAAAAATCTCATTTGGTTCATCAAATACAAAAACTGATATTCCACCAAACAAATGTCAAAATATGTATTCATTTTTGTTACTTTTTTTACATAAATAACTTTCTTGATTATGTCACTATTTATTAAAAATCACTACTCATGTACTCCAGGAGTTTAATATCCGTGAAGGTTATGTAGTTGAGAAGAACATGTTGTAGGAAATGAGTTTTCAAAAAAATCAATGTTTGAAAAATCAAAACCAAATAGGGGCTTCATGCAATGAACAAATCTACATCAAAATGAGGTCTAAGCAAGCACATACCTATCAATCTCCTGAGACATTCTATTAATATTCCTTGTGGCACCTTCAAGCGTCTGCCTCCTTACACTGACACTGAGAGCCTCAATGCACACATTGTCAATGTTATGCGCTTCATCAAACACAACAACAGACTCTCTCTGCATCTCTTTCGATATGATTCCAGCTACCTTGGGATCTAGTAGATACTGGTAGCTGTAGACCACAACATTTGCAAATTGCACCATGTGACGCGCTAAAAAGTATGGGCACCACCCTTTCTCCTTCCCAAATGCCCTCAAATCCTTCAATAGTTGGAAAAATTAAAGATTAATCAATTTCATTTTTACATCAAAATATCAGAAAGCATATTTTTTTCTTTAATTTCTGAACACTGAACTATAGGAGCAAATCCTCAACAACTTTCACCAATTTAATCCATAAAGCAGATCTTATGCTAGAGGCCCGATAAGTATTTTATGAAACCGATTCATTGGACCTATAACTACCAAATTCACGAACTGGAAATTCATAAGACTACAGACTTATATGCCCAATATATATTTTTGCAAATACTCAATAAACAGGCAATAAACTTTAAAACTCAAGAAAGTAATTAACTTTCTTCAGTTCCCAAAATCCATAAAATTGAAAATTGCCAAATCAAGAACAAAAACTGAATCCATTCATAAAATGCAAAACCTGTAGAGTATAAACCCCGGGAGGCAAAACAGCATCAGAGGCAGCCTTTTCATAATTCTCGAAAAATGAACAAGTAGGGACATCTGGATTCTCCATAGCCATCGTCCGTACCCAACTAGCTGTAAGCTTCCTACAGGCAGCGTCCACCGAATCCCTATTCTCGGCAGAAACAACATTCGGATTTATACATAAATTCTTCCTTGACGACAGCCCAATCGCAAGCATCCTTGCTGAGGGTCCCAAATGCTGAAGCTGGTAATTATGCAAAAGCTTCAGCTCAGCAAGGGTTTTCTCCATTTCATGCACAGTCCGGGTGCAATAGATGAGTTTCACCGGGTTGGATGGCTTCGAGAGTGTATAGCTTGTGATTAAGGAGAGTAAAGCAATTGTTTTTCCCGTACCAGTTGGCATTTCCAACAGGCAGTGCCCTTTGGCATCTAGGGCACGTTTCAATTCAACCATATAGGCGTACTGCTCAGGGTATATGTTGTCATAGGGAAAATACACCGTAACGTCTTCAATTTCAAACTTCATCTTTCCTGTGGATAGTGCGCGCAGGTGGCTGGGCTAAAAAAAGATAGGAAATCAAAACTGATCAAGTCAGTGACCTGAGAAAGTTGAATGTCCAAGGGTCCAAATGTCTGGGTTGAACTGGGGTTTGAATTGTTTAATATATAACAAAATTACTCATTGCAGGTTGCTACGTTTAACTGTTCCCATGTCCACTGCTAATACTTATCTTATAAGAAATTGAAGTTGCAGTGATTAAAATTAAACTAAACAAATTAAAATAAAGATACTAATTGAATTGTCTGAAAAAAACTAGTTGACTTTTGGGTATAATATTTCCACTGTTTTAGTATTCTTCCTTCACACAAATATAGTTCCCAAAAATTCTCTGAGAAAAAAGGATAAAAAAAAAAATTAGAGGGTTTAATTTATCAAAAATTACAGGGTCTTTAAAACTTTTACTGTGGAAAGCAAACCCATATTGGGATGGGCCGCCATTGCCCGTTCTTTCTTTCTTTCTTCCCATTTTTTTTTCTTTTTTTTGAAAAAATCAAATACCTGCTTAAATATCAGATGATTTCTTGCATTTAGCAGTAGGGAGTCTTCCTAATGATTTGGCGTCATGAGAGTACACATTATATGGGTTTCTTGATTTAAAACTTCAACTTTTAACGTACCTCTCCTTGAACGAATTGCTATAGAACAGCAGCAATTTTGGACACACTCCACCAAGCTAAGAGCAAGAGGTGGCCAGGACAAGCAGTGGCGGTGGCGCCCCGGGGCAGGGTTGTACCAGATCTTTTGGGGCTGACGCGAAATTTACAAATTAAACCTCAGATAACCCCAGTTTGTGAAGGAATTCAAAGAACGAGCAATTTAAACCTGCTGCGTTAATAAAAAAGAATCAGCTCATATAACAAATAACTGAATTATTATAGAGATAACAGAAGGAGATTATAATCTATTCTAAATTCTTGCTGCATGTTGCCACATTGATGGGCCCTAAAATACCACCAGCTAAAATTAAAACATAGCACTAAAAATTTCAAAAAACGTATATAAAATAACAGCGAGACCAACTTCCCAGAATTATATTCCATTTGTATTCAATATCCCAACTAGAATATAGGTAATAGAAATGTTAAACTTACCACTCGCAATAGGGGGAAAGGCTGCGACAGTACAGCAATTGGCTTCCGGTTTAACTTCCGACAATGGTGATTGATTTCGTTGAACTGTGGACCTGGCCGGCAGGGCTGCCGTCGCTAGCGAGGCGATTGGTCCCGATGGTGGTGTTTAGTCTATGAAGAAAGTTTGAGGTTGGAATCCGTTTTCAGTTTCGAAATTAGTTTCCGGCAAAATTTCTTACTGGGCTCTTAGAATTTAGTAGCCTATTAGAAAGAGGAAGAAATTGAAGGAGGAATGGGAAAAGGCCGAAAGGGAGAGGAAATGAGGGAAAAAAGAGGATAATAAAATTTACAGAAAAGTCCCCAAACTTTGCACAACGTGCAAATGGATCTATACCTTTATTTTTCTTAAATTAAAAGACATAAAAAATTTGAAGACATTATAGGTAATTGTTTTGTATCTTTACTACTTACTAAATAAGCTGTAATATTCCACGTAAAAGGAATATGATTACTCACATGGTCTCCTTTAGTGCTCTATTTTCTTTCTTTTGTGGCTTATGGACTTCTTGTATTTCATTAATGTTTCGATCGGTTATAAGCCGAAAATTCTTAAAATGAATTGAAGATGTTTAATTTAAAAATAATAATAATAAACAGATAAACCGTAATGAACCTTTTTTTTCTTACAGGAGCAAAAAGTAAACATGCCATTCTATCCATCTCCAAAAAGTTCAATCTTTATAAATTATCACCTTCCACTCAATCTTATTAGTCAAATCTTTTACAATAAAAGTAATACATTTGTTAGTTTCAACAGTTACATTGTTTCATTTTTTTTAAATATATATAATTGAATCCGAAAACTCCTAAAATTCGCAATCCATTGGAGATGTTGACACGGGCATAGCCTATAAATAATTTCTTTCTCATAAAATTATGTTCATTTTTAAGTAGGCGTTTGTAATAATAGTAGTAGTAATAATAATAATGATTATCATAAGGAGGTAGATCCATAATACTTACCAGAGATCTAGTAGAGGTTTGTAGATAGTGGTCAAATCTACAATGGCTAATGAATATTTATTATTTAAATTGTCCTTGATAAGTGGATTTGACTCTTCAAATTTGGAGAGTCAAACTCACCCTCGTGTCTCAAAATGTTAAAATAAAAAGTCTATTGGAGATCAATTTTAACACTTGACTCTGTAAAAAAAAGAAGAAAAAAATTGTATTTGAAGAGTTTATTAGGGATGCTCTGCGAGCTCTTGACTCAGAGAGGCCACCGTTAAACTTTTTACTAGTTACATAGACACAAATTTCTTATCAACTAAGAAACATCCTACATACTGTGTTCCAAAAAGCTATAATATGAAAAAATGTCGAGACCAAACAATGAACAACAATGCGTGATAAAAGCATGAACAATGCATTATACATGGATGACAATGCTTAAAGTACAATATCTGAACATAGCATCACTTTTTAGAACATAACCTGCAAATATACTATTGAACCCACATATCATGTTTTGCACCAAAACTAAATGGTTTGTACTCAATTGAGATTTTTAAAGATTTTTTTAAGTATAAGACTTCTATGGTTTTTATAGGATTTTAATGAATTTTACTGAATTTGTTGGGAGTCTAAAAATATTTATCTAGACTTTTCTAACATTTCATGAAAAAACTTTGTCTAGACTTTCAGACTTTGAAAGATTTTTTCAAACTTTCTTACCATCATTTTTTCTTTCCAAATTGTAGAAAATATAATACTATTGTAAAAAACATTTTTTGTAAATACAATTTTGTAAATTTTTTATGAGAAAAATTTTGTAAACACATGAGGCTAATAAATTAATAATTATTAGAGAAACAAATCACTAATTATTCTTATTGGAGTGTAGAAGAAAGAATTTCACATAATAACATTGTAAATAGTGTATGAAACAAATTTCTTCTTGACGTTGAATTACATATACTGTAATCAGAAAACCCTATAATGTACGGTTGAACAATTGAATCTGTGAACAATTTTTAATTCCAAGATAACTAATAATAACTACTAACAATTGTTAACATGGGTCACAATTGTTAATTCCAATGCAGAAAAGTTTAACTCTAAAATAATACATACCAGAAAACATATGACGTAAAATTAATCATATTCGTTTTCTCCTCTTTCGTGGCCTTTTTCCCTTCTTCACAGCACTTTCAAGAATCTCACATATATAAGAAGAATTTGCAGTGGGATTTGCTATTTATATTTTCTACCAAAAGTCTTAAGAAGTCCAAAAAATAGTAAAATCTCATAAAGTCTTGAACAAATTGAATACCTTGAGATTTTTTAGGACTTTTTAAAAATCATAAAAAGTCTCAATTAAACACCTCAAGACTTTTAAGAAGTCTTAAAAAATCTTAATTAAATACCTCAAGATTTGTAGTGTCTTAAAAAGTCTTTAAATGTCTTAATTGAATACACCCACCTAAAGGTTGTTATTGCACACCATAGGCAACCAATCCCCTTGCCTCAACTTCTCTTCTAGTTAATCAATTAATGGAAATTACAGCAATAATAAATAACTAAACACTGAACTATCGAAATTAGGTGCATGGGGACGACTTGAACGTCCAAAGACTTTTCATTAACGAGACATACTTGGACACTATCATAACAAAAATAAAATTCGAATACTCCAGAAACTATTATACAAGCACAAATAGACCAAGTTGGCTCTCTTGTGAAATCCCTTGGGACAATAAGTTAGGCAATGGTAATCTCAGTATGAGCTTTCCATTAAACCCTTCAAAACTCAACACTTGAACTGAAGTAAGACATTAAGAAACAACTGCTGGGCGTCATCTCATGTGCTTCTACATCATGCATCTACTTCAATGACTTTTCGCCCTGAACTTCTCTTGCACAAAACTTTTGTTCGAGCAACTATGTTTAAACAAGATGCCTTGCATCTGGGTTCGTTGGAGAAAGTTACATCTACTTACCGATGATGCCAAACCAGTGAAGGATGATTGCCAAAAGGAGCATAAGTAATGCCAAAATCATACCAGGTCTTCCAAGAAGCCAATTTTTGGTCTTCCGAGCACCTTCTGCACCACGTTGAATTCTATCTGCCCATTTCATCTGAACCAATACATTTCTGTGAGACTTTTCCTTGCGTTATTAAATATTAAGTTCACATCATCAGAGGGAAATGATACTCCAACTGTAAAATCTACAAGTCGGAGCAATGTGTAGATGAGCATAAAGGTGCACAGGAGCAAATAAATGTATTGAAAGCATGCCAAGCTAAATCTAAAAAGCACATATAGATGACTTTATGCCCCGTCAGCATTCTATTTCTATTTTCAAATAGAATAGCGAGTGGTGAAAATTTGTATTATACATGGGGATTCCATCAAATATGTGGATTTGATTGGTTTGACTAACTTCTATTTTGTAATAGATACACAGGTCAAACAGGTATTAATTAATCATAAGTAAACAAGTTTATAACGACATACTCCCTGCATCCCAAATGTATAGTCCTATTTCTGATTTCAAGAGTTATTTTTTGTCTTATTAACAAAATAACCTTATATAATATGTTTAGTAATAACTATATTTTCATTAAATAAGGGTATATTGAAACATCATTCGTATAATTTGCTTTTCCAGTAACTTCTCTTAATCCATGTGAAAAAGTAAACAAGACTATATAATTGGGATGGCCGGAGTAGTTGAAAAGAAATTTTTTTATTACATAACAATGTTAGTACCATTGTATCCAAGGCATCAGGTGACAGAGACGACATGGCTTGTTGAGCTTTTTCTGCATCCTCCTTTGACAGCTTGAATCCAAATTGTTCACTCATGTTTGCCATCATTTCAGGGCTCTTATTTTTAATCATTGACGTAAACATCTGCCAATTCATAGACAAAACCACTATTCTTAGTAACAGATCATCATCCACGAGCAATTTCTAGGTTAAAAGAAAAGAATTTATTTTGAAAACGAAAAATGGAGTTACAGCTGAAGTCCAAAATTTCATCTATCCTAGATCTATTGGAAACATATAGCGTTTCAAGCCCCCTTCCCCCCCCCCCCGGGGGTGGGTGGGGTGTGTGTAAAAAAAAAACACTGACATTGCATAGTTTGTCCAGATAGGAATTCTTTGTCATTACAGTCGTGTTTTAATTTCCTGAGTTGATTCTGTTAGCTAGTTTGGCTTTAGACTTTAGTCAAGTATGGATAGGCTAAATGAGAAAATAATATAACCCTTTCATTCTTCATGGATGTCAATGCCATATCCCCAGGCTAATTAAAAATAGGTTCTGTCATATAGTTTACATTTCACCAAAACTGAACTCACTGAGAACTAGATGAAACGGGAAAAGGAACTAACAGACGGGTTATATAGGTAACCCGTATTAATACGCAATGAAGTGGCTTTAACACTGCCAAAATGCCTTCCTGATCTCCACAGAAATTTTATATAAAAAATGACTATAATTCTTCTAACTTCTTTGAGGTCAAGACCTATAAAAGAAGGAAAAAAGGCAATCTATGGAAGCCAGAGAAAGGGTAAAAAATAATAATACATGAGAGAAAAATAATAATATTGTAATGAAGGGGTTTTAAGCTGAAACCTGACGCATAGCTGGATCCTTCATTTGGTTTCTCATTTGTTCCTGCAGATCAATAGTTGAACTTGACGTACTTGATTGAGGAGCACTTCTTGAACGCGAACTTTCGGAGAAACTATTTTCATCAGCATGATCACCACTTGCTCTTCTATCTTCTCGTGTTTCAGAGTCGTCATCTGATCTGAATCCATTAGGGTGAAAGGGTGATGATCCCATATCTGTTCCTCTCATAGACGATGCAAGTTCAAACATTCTTTTCTGTTCTTCTGCTGACATCTTACCCATCATATCAGTTGCCATCTTAAGCATATCAGGTGACACATTAGGCGGGATTGATCCAGAACTAGAATGCAAAGATGATGTCGATGATCCCACCTCTTTTCCCTTCAAAGAGGAGGCCATCTCAAACATCTTTTGAAGTTCTTCTGGGGGCATCTTACTCATCATTTCGCTTGCAGTCTTAAGCATGTCAGGTGTCATGTCTGGTGGAACTGATCCAGGGCTAAAGCTTGAAACTGGGGTTTTCCCTTGGAAAGAGGAAGCCATTTGAAACATCTTTTGAACTTCTTCTGGGGACATCTTGCCAATAATATTTGAAGCAGCCTTTATCATATCAGAAGACATACCATCAACTGTTCCACCATTTAGGGCAGACAATGTTTCTGGGTCAGTGCGAGAGATAAAGTTTTGGAAGGATCTGCAGGGACAGTGAAGAAAAATACGCTTAGTCTTAAGTCTTAACTGCCATGGAAACCAAATACTGATGTGGGACTGAGTTGAATATGGTACATGCTTAGGTAAAGAGATGAGGAATAAGAAGAATAACAAAGAGCAAGAGAATGTGCACCCACAGCAGTATCACAATACAAAAGTGAAGCATGGTATTCAAATTGGGAACAGTATGATGACAGAAACATGTATCAGGTGGAAATATACAAGAAGTTTCGTATTACAAGTGCTTCAAACAAAATATTCATAACAGACCTTATAGATTCAGGATCGTCTTTTATTTTCTCTAAATACTCAGAATTATTTGAGAGAGGCTCCCTGAGGTTCTCATTTTGACTCGTAGAGCATCGACTGGTTTCTTCTAGTAGTGAAGACTTTTCTGATGTTGGACTTTCATGGTTGTTGCAAGACGCAGTTTCTTCTTCCGTTATTTCTTCAATAACCACTCCTACACGGAAAAAGAACATTAGTAATTCACAATGGTTGATACAAGGGGCAATGTGCAGATAGGTGTACAAGCAACTTATGCAATTGAAGCTGTTTCAATGAACTCAAGATTTTGTTTGGGAGAGATATTTCCTACAAAAAATGATTTTTTTTTAAACAGAATGTCTGGTTTAAAATAAGGAAAATTTATTAGATTAAATGAAAAATATTGTTTTTAAGTAATGCATGGTTAAAAATTTGAGAGAGAATTATTTTCAAATAATCTCTCCAAATCAAGCTCTAAAAGTTACAGGAATACTAAAAGAAGGTAAAACAACACACCTTTTGAAGGATGTTTACTGCCTTGTTCTTTCAACAACTCCTTCACATCCCTGCAGGATCAGTAAACAGCTCAGTCTTTAAATTTTCTCAAATAAATTTTCTCAAGGCTTGAAAATTTGAGGGGTAAAAACGCAAATCAAGCGTGTTCCAAAGTTGAATGATGGGAGAGAAAAAAGTGGGAAGAAACTTTATCGGCTCTCAATACACATAGGTATATGAAAAGCAATGAAAATACGAAGCTAACTTGCTGAATTTCAGTACCTTAAGACATCTGCAATAGTTTCGTCTTCTGGAGAAACTTCATGAGCTTTACTCAAGTCAGACACCGCATCCTACCATATATGGAAAGTCAGCATTTTTAAGCATATATGATAACGAGTATCAAAAACAACATGAAATTCGTCAGCAGTCACATACTTGGAATTGCCTCAATTCTTTATATGCTTGACCTCTTCGGTAAAGGGCTTTGACATTCTTTGCATCATATGCCAAAACCTGTAGATCCAAATGTTTTCAATTTTCATTGCATTGAATATTTATAGCCATGATTACACATCAAATATTGACAAGTAATTCCTAATATCTAACAGAGCTTGAGAGGGGTAATGAGCTTGTCAACTTATATTGGTGTACCCATCATCGGAAGAATAAGCACATCAGATATTAAGTCGGTCCTGAACCTGAGTGCTAGAAAATCTTGTAAAAGAAGGATATAATATCCATACCTCTGTGCCTTCCGTGATACACTGATCATACTGCCCAGTTTTCAAGTAGCACGACATCATATTAAGAGAGCATGCCAACAGGAGGCTCCTGCCTTTGGAAATAGGAACATCTTTCAGGTTTTTTTTAGCCTAATATTGATCAAGAAACAAATTAGAATTACAGAAGATAAAACTTACAGCCAAAGAATCCCAAGAAAAGCATAACAAATAGACACAAAAACGTAATACTTACATGCATATATTTTTGCAGAGCCTCTTTATACCTGCCCTGAGTGTGAAGTTCATTGCCCTGCATCACATACATGGTCAGATAAGTATTGCCTTACTACCCCAAATAATATCTACCAAGATGTTTGTAACAAAACCTATGGGTTTAGAGCTTGCTTAGTAAAACTTAAATTTTGCTAAAAAGTTGATCAATATCAAACTTCATTTTCAGCTATATATTCTCCTAAAGTTATTTTTAACATTTTTAGCTCCTCTTCAACAACAAACCCTTCCAAATCAGTTATAAATAACCAGTTCTCAATGTGGCTTTATCAAACAAGTCCCCTAATTGCATAAAGGAAAATTTTTCCCTTGGAAATTATTATACCTTGCTTCCTACTAAACCACATAGATTTCATTTTCAGATGAAGCATTGCAAGGAGAACAATTAGCAGAATCCACTTTAATTGCTCATATGCAACATGTATTAGACCTTGCTGGAAATTTTTCTGTGTGTTAACTTGAGCATAAAAATATAGAAAAGGACGTTGAAATGAAAGATGTAAGAGGAAGCTAGATATATCTGAACAGTGCAATTTTGTCCACTGACAAGCTACCTGTTTCTTCAGCATGTCAGCTCCATTTATCTCATAAGAAATCTGAGCATCCATCCGAGAATGCATAGCAGCCATATCATCAGGTGATGCTTTGGCCATCTTCTCACTAATCTCTGCCATCTCCTCTGGACGGGTATGCTTAAACCGTTCTGCAGCTTGCTTCACGTCTTCTGGCCTCAGGTTTTTCATGCCTTCCGAAGCCATTCTCATTAGATCCGGATTAGACATCATCTGCATTGCAATGATCACTGACACTTCAGTAAGAGATGAATAACAACATTAGAATTGAAAATATAACCAAATTTAAGCAGCTCAGTTGGAAGTCAACCATTTCAGGATCGTATACAACAACCAGTACAAGTAGCCTAGTGTAGTGATCTCATTCTTCAATTGTCAAACGCACCAACCTACTAGTCTAGTGTAACTCTCTCATTCTTCAACTTTTTCAAACACTACAAGCCACCAAACTTATCAGTTTTCTTTATTCATGATTTAAAATGCATATGCATGTAAAACAGAGATTCTTTACTAGTTTTTACTCCATGTGAACAGCTAAAATGCCAATTCACAACAATAATTCTTGACTCTTTTGATGAATTGGGAATTTGTTGCTGGAAAACGGATTAGCAGATGTAGAATTATAGAGCAACCAGCTAATGCCAATACAAAAAATATACGAACTTGTCTATTATTCTTAAACACGTTGCCCATTTTTTCCCTTAAACACGTAGCTTACTGACATGATATCCTGAGAAAGTTCAGACTTCTGCAATCATTTCATAGCCTATGCCAGTAGCGATAAATCCACTATCAATCAATAAATTGTTTATGGAGCACCAAAATCCAGCATATTTCAAAATTGAAAGCATAATTGAGAATCAAATCACCATCCATCTGTTTCATGAACTCCAAAAAAATCCAAAAGAAATCAAAATTAACGAAAATTCTTGCCTCCTGAATCACCAACTGTTCACAAATTACATTTATTCACTAATAAATTCACAAAACGAAGAAGAATTCCATCCCAGAAAAATACTAGAACCTGCTGCTGAATCCTGGCCAGATCAGCGGGTGACATGCGACTCATCTGCTCCTGGGCTATTCTAATCAACTCCGGATCCATCATTCCGTTAAACATTTTCTTCGTTGTTCCTCGAACACCTTGACTCTAATTGCAGAATCAACAATCACTTCGAAATAAAAAGGGAAAATCCGATCGAAAGTTAGGGATTTGAGGACTCTTTTTTTAGGCAAAACTTCAATGTAAAGACAAATTATCGAATTGGGAGCAATATTATTCTGAATTCTGGATTCAAATGCCTTTTGAATAGGAATCGAAAAGTAGAACGATCTATCTAGTGCATACAAATCTTTTTGAAAATTGTTTATTATTATTCGCTTTATATTGAATATAAGACGAAAATTAGTCTTTATTGGTTGAACGCCCACCGGACGTGAAAAGCACCACGCGGAATATATCACCTTCTGCGAAGTTAAAATTTCAATAAGTGACACAATAAAGAGCGGAAAATGACAGAGAACCAAAGGCGGAATTCAATCAAATTCACATACGTAGGAAATGTCTCGCGAAAAAGAAAAATATTGAAATAAATAATGTTTTTCAAGGGTTACTAATGTCAATCTTTCTATTTATATCTATTGTGCCCATTGAATTATGGTGTTCAATAGATAATGTGGTAAGTAAGGATTGAAAGATGATAACCTCACATTTCAATATCTACTTGTCACATTGTTCATTGGACATGTGTCCAACCATAAAATGTTTGTTACTAATGTATTTCAATTTAACAATAATATGAGAAACAAATGAAACAATTGATAGGGGTATATATATCATATTTCATTTCACAAGAAAAAGTCTCTTAATGGTAAGTGACTAAAGAAGTCAAATTGTGAGAGGGTGTCACTTAACTCATTAATAATTAAATTCGTTTATTTTGTTTTTTTGCTTTTTTTTTTCAATTGGAACTGGATTTTAAATCACGGTTCTTAAGAAGACGATCATATCATCTCTATTGCGACCATCATTGTATTGCTGGAAAAACCCATGGGATTCATGGAGAATTTCTCTCTAATGATTTTTCATTGTTGTGGAATAGAGGATTAGAAGTAGATTCATATATCTTATTTTTAAAATTCCTATTATTATTATTATTATTATTATTATTATTATTATTATAGGGACGATTTCCGTATTATTCCAACTAAAGTTTAAAATAATAACAAAAAAAATAAATAAATAGTCATTATCAATTCTTCATCTTCCAAAAAAGAGAAAGGCACAAATCACTAATAGCCGAAGGCGAGAGATTGAAAGACTGGGAAAGAGAAAGAAGGTCAGCGATGGGGGCGAGACAATGACACGGAAGGGCGAATGGAAGCGCAAGAGCAGGCAATTGGGAGAACGATAAAAAAAACTCACGTCCAACGTAAATAATTGATAACTTGTTATCTAAAATTTTATGAAAGACTAAAAATTTATCAAATCAATATATTAATCATATATTTCTCTCCCAAAATATAAAAAAAAATTAAAAATTCCCAATAATTTTTCTTTACCCTCTCACCACATATTCTCCAATCTCTTTTACATAAATCTTTAGAAAACAAGCTCTGAGTTAGGCCTTTTGAAGTTAAATGGAAGGAAAAAAGAGGGCCTTCACATTTTTTAGCTTCCAAATATTATATTAGTAAACAAAGGGAAATGAGCCCCTTTTGGTTCTATTAAGGGTTCGTTCTTTGTAACTTATTTTTTAGCTTTTGGTATAAAAAGAGATTATTGTTTGACACTTGTGGTGAAAAAGTAGAAAGAGGTTATAGAAAGAGGTTATAATAAATTGTGAAAAATTATTGTTTATTGGGAATGTGTAATGAATATAAGTTTGATTTGTTGAAAAATTTTGTAGTGAAAAAAATAATAAAGAACAAGCCCTAAAGCTAAGGCGGCCACCTCACTTGTCTCAACCGAAACTGGGGCCTGACTGCACTTCAGAGAAAACCTCTGCTTGTTGAAAGGCTTGAAGCCACGTACTTTTGTGAACTGAATACTTGGATCAATGCATGCACTACTTGCTCCAAGGAATTCACTCTGGCAAAGATGGCAAAGATGATTATAGAAACCAGACGTGTGCTCTTCCGATCTATCCTTGTGCAATTGTCATCGACATAATGGTTTTCCCATAAAAATATATTGCAGCAGTTCTGTCTTTCTTTTTGGGGTTCGGTTGTTATTTTTTAATGCCCCTTTTCCATTATGTATTTTGGTCTGAGACTCGTTATAGAGATCGGAAGAGCGTCGTGTAG
>CAVNYN010271878.1:0-48314 GCA_963692815.1 Nyctanthes arbor-tristis | reverse complement strand
TCCGGCGGTCTTGAGTTAACCGGCGGCTGGAACCTGGCCGAGAGGAGAACGAGGGTCGCCGGTCGAGGCTTGGTTTGGTGTGGCCGCGGGAACGGTGGTGGATTGGGCAGAGGGGTCACGGGAATGGAAGTGAATTGGGTCGCGGTGGTTGAGGATCGGGCGACTGGTGTTGACCGGTGGTGTACTATGTGGGTGTGTGTATGTGTCTGTGTGGTGATGGTGGCTGGCCGTGTGAGGGAGATGATGGTGTCGGGTGTGTTGGTTTCCGGCAGACAAGGGCTCGCCGACTGGGGTTCGGCTGAGGGACGGAGGGTGGCCGTGTACGTGTAGGATTTTTTTCCGGCGGTGATGTGTGTTGGCCGGAGACGGCCGGAATGCTGCCGGGGTGATGGCCGGTGGTTGTGTATTTAGGTGTGTTTTTTGATGTATATGGAATTGGGAACAATTTAGGCTAAAGGCAGACAAATACATACCGATACACAATGCTGAGGAATTGTGTAGATAAAATACATGTCATTGGGGATATTTATAGGTTTTGAGATACAACCTCCTAGTTCGACCTGGACTTAGACTTTAAGTGCATTCGAACTTTCAAGTGTACCGATAGACACAATTGGATGAATTTCAAATCAACGATAACGGCTAAGACAAGCCGAGCTAGGATACTATAATTGTATTAAAACTCGTTCGCTATAAAAATATTTGGAGCTTTTAGAAAATAAATTATTTACTATAAAAATTTAATTCAGTATCCGAGTATTTGACTAGACGAGCGCGATCTTTTAAGCAACTTTAAAATTTGGTGAAATTGTAGCGACGTGAAGTTATTTAATAAAATTAATTTTTCTAAAAATTTCCGGATCGCTACATTGACGAATGTTGTGTCATAGTTGTAGGCGTCTAGACCACTTCTTTGATAAATGCCCGTACAAGAAAAAGTGCCCTAAATGTACCACTGGCACGCAAAAATGGTTGGTGACAATACATGGAAAAAGTAGGGGGAGCCTTTTCTTTAATTGCACTAAGTGTAATTATTTCAAATGAGACAATGGTGAAGGTAGCAGTCAAGCCAGTCAGGATGCAACTGAGGATGGGCAAGGTGAAAATGAAGGTGTTTGCCAACTGGTTGACATGTTTGCACGTGCAACAATGGCCGAAGGTGGGAAGATCACACTAAAACTAACCATTCCCTATGACAAGAAGAAGAAAGAGCAAGAATAAGCCCAACAATTTAGTTATTTGTAGTACTCGTGCTAGCTATGTAAAGGTTTATATATAAACATAATGGGTCATTATATATGTATTTGTTTGGGACGGTGGCTTTTGCTAGTATAATGTTGTTGACGGAATATCTTCTTTTTATTTCCTTTATAATGTTGTCTTAGCTTTCCTGTAAACATAGCAACATTCGGAATAGGCCGTCATGTGGAACTGCTATTAGGACATAAATGTACCTAATCAACCAAATAGAAATTACACAAATTAGGCATATTACACAAATTTTTAAAACATAGTAGCAACTAATTTTTGAAACATAGCAACATAGCAATATTACAAATTTTTATAATGTAAAACATAGCAACATAAATTACACAAATTTTTGAAACATAGCAGTACACAAATTACAAGCCAAAATTCATTAGCCACAAACAGCATTAGCCTGCAAATATACCGCTAGAATTGTGGCATGTTCGATGAGCCTACGACCTCTGTGATGTTAATACCATCACTGCTTATGTACCGCCGTGCTGGTGCTATTCCATAGCCATAGCTGTAATTTGGAATAAGCCCCATTCCAAATTCAACATCGCACACGGGATATTTCGATTGTTACATAAAATCAGTCAACGAGAAAAAATACCGTTAAAATCACTAAAAATTCAAAGAAATACCATTTAAAAATGCAAACATGATATTTTAAAACATCATCATTTACGAGTTCTGAGGATTGCATCGGCACAAAATATTCTTGCCACTATTGCTCTGTCAGCTAGTCTAAACTAGTCCAATCTATTGATGTCTCCTGATCCACCGGGCGAGCTTTCTTCGACTTGGCTCGGCCCTATAAATTAATAGATGAAATGCATGCCAGATATCGAAAGGGTGTTTGTCTAGAAAAGTGAGTACAAGATAGAACATACTGTTGCTTTCTTCTGACCACTCTCTAATAGCCCCTTTTTCCTCACTTTTCTTGGAGCATCCTCCATCCGAACATGCCTCGAATCCTTGATCTGAGGTCCAATTGCAGTATCTTCTTCTTCTTGAACAGTATCTTGGCCAACATGATTACGTGCATGCTTGGAACAGCCGCCTCTATTGCGCATTTCAAGCTTCCTAGATGATATCCACTTTTTGATTTCGTGACAATCAGACTTGTCATTAGCTGCCAAATCAGCCAGTTTTGAGAACTCAAGGCATAACTTGTCATATATTTTCTTGCTGGACATAGCTGGCAACCCATCGTAACTGATCTTTACCCTCAAATACATGTGTTTAATATCTTTTCTCCATCTTCTAACTACGTACTTCTCAGGCACAGACTCAACTTCATTGTGCACTAAAACCGCAATGGCATGTCGGCAAAGTATTCCTTTAAATATGAACAAATGGCAACTACATTCAACATGAAGGTCACTGCTCTGGAGTAATACACTCACAAGCATCTTCGTTGTGCCTCCTCTGGAGAGCTTCACTGTATCCCGCACCTCATACGTGGTTCCTGTCTCCACGGCCTTGCTAGATAACAAGTCACAATGCATCTTTCTTACCAGCTCTGAGTGGAGCTCCCGAAAGAGAGCTACTGTGTAAGCTAACCGATATTGTTTTTCCATTTCATATATAGTCACATATGGCATCTGTATCAAGAATGACTAACAATCCACTTGAAATTCCTTCTCGACCTTTGCTCTGAGTGCTCTCTCATATTGCTCAACGAATCGACTCAATGATGTCTTAGAGTGAACATAGCCGTCGAAAAAAGCATTTATACTATCACTCCTCTGGGTAGTTTGCATCCCTGCCGTAAAGGTCAGACAACCAACTATGCTCCTTCAAGTGTATTTTTCAAGCATTGTAGCCCATTTTTCCTCGAATTGTACAGGGCTTTGCGAGCTTCCTTCTCACTATAAGACCCAAACTTCTCCTGAGCTTTTTCCTTATGTGCCACAAACACTAGCTATGCTTCGTGCTCAGGAGAACAAGTGCTATGGCCTTCTGCATTGCCTGATCTTGGTCCGTTACAATTCCCAACCGGCCTTCATTGTCCATACAGTCAAGCCATGTCCAAAATAACCACACAAAGTTCTCCGTATCCTCTCTAGATAAAAGAGCGCAACCAAACTAGGTAGAACGGCCATGATGGTTAATACCAATGAAGGGAGCAAATGGCATGCCATACTCATTCATGCAATATTGTATCAAAGGTTAAAACATTACTAAACTCCTTGTATGGAAGCCTGCATCTCTTGTTTACCTAGAATACATTCCGTAAGTGCCCCTTCTCATCCAGATCGACTGAAAAATAAAATCCAGGACATTGTTTTATCATTTTTGTGAAGTAGGCATGAATGGCCGCCGCATCGCCCTCACCCAACTTTAGCATTCTCATCTTATCAACACAGTTTCTATAGTCTCTCTCTGTATAGGTCAAATTCTCATAACCTCCTGCCTCTGTTACAGTTGAGCTAAAGGTGTTATTAATCTTAATCCCAGCAGTGTTATTCACCAGAAGCCTTCTTTTAACATTTTCTGACAGTTGATGATTGCATCAAAGCAGACGAGACTTCGAGGGGCTGGTCGGATGGTTGTGCTCGAGATCAATCTTTGTGAAGCGCCAAACCCAAAAAATATCTGCAGAACCAGTGACCCTTGCCATGCAACCTGTTCGTGCGGTTGGGTGAGGCTTTAGCACATTGCTTGATTTGCTTTGTCTGTTACTTTCCCTATTGCGCGTGTACGTCACATTTTGGAGCACACCATCACTACCTTTCTTGCTGCTCCTCTTTCTTATTGGGAAGCCGACGTAATATGCATATCCTTTGTAAAATTCATACATCTCTTCATAACTGTTAAATTTCATTCCAACTTCCAGCACCTTAGGCTCACCATCTTCTGTCAAAATAGTCTCTACATTTTCTTCTTCTGCACTGTCTAGCCCCTTTTCAACAAATCCATCGTCAGCACTCATAGGATCTGACTGACCGTGTCGTCATAATGCCCGTGATGTGGTTCTGTACTTGTATTAGATGTCAAATACACCAACACAGCAGCAATAATCACATATAAGAATGCCATCCTTGGGTTGTGTGCTTCTTAACTAAACCTATAGAGATAAACAAAGCAACCAGCACATAACTGTGATGATGAAAGTACAGTATACAACCATAGAGAGAATTCCAAATCAGACAATAAGCGACAAAAACATTCTTCACATACCATCTTCAATTTTCCTTGAACATCATAGAACATGGCATGACTAATCTTATCATCAATCTATATTATCGGTTAACAAAAAGTTTTAGGATTAGAAGAGCAAAGAAAATAACTAATTCACTTTTAACCATAGTGGAAAGGCTAGTAAATAACCAATTCACTACCACACCCTACGATGTATTCTCAAGTTACCACAAAAGGCAAAGACAAGACTAAGCCCATTACTAGCTCATTCTTTGTATACCACCACCATCATCAATTAAAAAGACAAAAATAATTTTCTCATCTATCCATTGGTTCAGCACATCCTTTGTTTCATGCAATGAGTGTAATTTTTTCTATTCCTCCACTGATCTCTCCATTTTTACCCTTTAAAGTACCTCCAAAATCATAAAACATTTACAAAAATGCATAGAACTAAGGCAACTTCAGTGCAAAGATTGATTTGTTATTCTTTATCCTAAAGAGTTAAGACTTTTAATTTGGCTGTGACGTTCTAACAAATCATTTTATTTTTACTTCAACAAAGTAAATTTTAACTTGCTGCTCACTTTTGGTGACAAAAACACTGCCAAATTCAGCAATGCATATACATAGATACACAGCAATACATATACAGATATACACAAATTTCAATTTATTATCCTTTAGTCTAGGCGAGTATTACTGAGGCATTTATTTAGGGCCTTGGATTCAGCAATAACACTACTAAGTTCAGCAATACATATACACAGATTAATGCCCGAAATGTAACAAATTTTTGCCAAAAAAAAAAAAACAAAAAAAGAAATACATGACCGGAACACCTACTTGTATCCATGCTCGCTGGCCACCTAAATCTGGGCAATGTAGGTCTCCAAGCTTACCTCTTTCATCCTCTTCTCCACTGGATTTCGCTCTTCTCTGCAATGGCTCTTTCACTTCGTGTCGTGCAACTCTTGAGGTGCCAATCCAGATCTGCTAGCATTCCTTGCTCTGGCTGGAAAATCCTCCAGATGCCTTCACCGGAGAGGATGGATGGGGCAGTAAGTTATGGTTTGAGCAGAGAGACAGGGGAGAGGAAGGAAAAGGCTAGATCGAGAGACAAATTTGGAGGGTTTCGGGGGGGTTGGTTGTGGGGTGGTTAATTTCTCGCGAGATCTGGCGTCGGGTATTATCTCAGGCACGAAATGTTTGTACATCTAACACTACTCACCCCAGTAATTGGATGCAAAAAGGGCAAAAGGGGTTTAAAAAAAAAAAATAAAAAAAAATGAACTTTCCCCAATAATTTTCCCTCTCTGTTTCTTTTGCTCTAGTTGATCAAAATCATGCAGGCAAAATCATGCCTTCTTCTTCTTCTTCGTTGCCCTCCATCTCCATGTATTTGTGTCATCGTGCCTTCTTTTTCATTGCCCATCTCTGTGTATCTGTGTCAGGTTTGGTTTAAGTGAACGACTGCTCATCTTCTACACCTGTTCTCAATGAAAGGTAACCTATTTTGATTTTAATTGCTGCGTATGCCTATCGCTGATAAATGGAGATTTTATTCATACTTCTCGGTGTTCTGTCAATTCTTCACAATGTCTGTTTTGCGAATAAATTTGTACAGAGAGATATGCACCGACCTCAGTGTTTTTTTCTAGATTGAAAAAATTTTATAAATAAATCTCATTGAATGGCAAAAGAAGGGATTTTGATGTTACAACTTGTTCTTTTATCCATTTCTTAGGCAATCGTTTTCCTTGGTGAACAGACATGCCCCCAAATTCTTGTTCTATGCTATAATTTAAAGTAAAGAAGCACCCAAGAACAGAGCCCCCACACTAGAAAAAATTACACATTATAGATTATGCTCAAAACCTAGAAAATAGAAAAATTCTCAACCTAGAGAAGTATAAGAAAAATTCTGCTGTGGAAATTAATTCCAAGAAATAGCCGCTCATTAAATATGTTCGAAGTGGATGTATTGCGGGTCAATTTCACTGAAAAAATCTGATTTATATATATTTCAGCTTCAACAGTTTAAAGGAGAGAAGGAATGAAAATGACTCCACTATTTAGAAGCTTCGGCTTTTGTTGCTTTGTTTTTCCTTTTTTTTTTTTTTTAAGGCAAAATTTCTTGCCAATTTTGAGATAGGAATATATTTTAAAAGCATGAACCATCTTTTAACTAATTAATTTCTAATCTGAAAAAGTTCTCTCATGTACTACAGAAATTTTGGTATCATATTGAGCATTTTAAGCTTTGAAGAAAGTGAATGGCTTTGTAGGTGTCAGATGGAACAATCAGAAGGTTGCTAGCACTAACAATCTTTTCTTACTTTAAAGATTCTCCAATAGCCAACTCGAGAAGCATTTATTATCATTTGTTCTTTCATACTTTCATATTCTTCCTTTTGATTTAGTTTCTGTAGTCATTTTTTCGAACAATCTGTTGACAGCCGTAATTTAATTATTAATTTATGAATCTTTTAGGTGGTGGAAAAAGAGTTTAGATTGCAAAGCTTCCTTCAATTCGAATTGAATCAAGGTGAGTTGCCTTTAATATTTTTTTCTTCTTAAACAAGTTAGTTTCATTTGTAGGTGTCAAATTAATTTAAAAACAATCATATATCTAGTGCTTATATGCCCTTTTCATTAATGCTTATGTTTAGTTTCTTTCAGTAACTAAATTAAATGCTAATATATTGACCATGAAGCTGCTATGCGATGTTGTCTCAAGAGCAAAGAGTTTGTTAATTGGCAATGATGCAAAATCAAGAACTAGCAAGGAAGTGTATTCTTTTATTCCTTTACTAGATGGCTATAACATATTACTTGTTATAGTTTCATAATATCTATATATTTATCCATGTCACGTCATGATAAGAAAAAAATCTAAAATTTTGGTGAAATGTGGGATATCTAAGTAGGACATTAATTTTTGCCTAAATTATTTTAGCGTCAGAAAATTTTGTAGCTATTTTCTTATCTTTGATAAACTTGCCACGTGTACAAATTGATTCTACTATTTTTCTTAACTGCTTAGGCCTTGAACTGAATTTTGTCAATTTTTGAAAGGATGAGATATTAGCTAATAATAGTGAATATCTTGTTAAGCTGGTAAGGAGCTACAATTTCCTGAAAATAATCTTCTTGATAAGGAACCCGTTGACGATTGTTGGGCATAATATTTTGATGTCTATTCTAGGTGTGAAGCTGTGATGTCTAATTCGCGCACTTGGAGATGGACATCTTTGAAATGCAAAGAGTGCCTCTTTCAAAGATCACCACATGTAGAAGTAGAACGTCCTTCGAAAGGCAACTGAGACTGCTCGATTAGAGATGGAACTCAGGTTGCAAAACAAGTTGAAGTTTATTGGCCAAATATTCAATTCCACATTGGAGTCTTCTCATTATTCTTTGAAGCAACCATACAGTCATATTGCTACATATGTTCTACTACTATTTATACCTTCATCATTAAAGGATGATGAGAATGAGGAAGAGGAAGCCATTAATGACGAGAATGACCATTTTAATGAGAGGATGACTTAGTGAGAATCCTTTCATTGGAAAGGTTTTTCTCCTTTTGTACATCCTGCTATATATATATTTTTTTTTGTTGGACTTTACATGTAACAGTATATATATTATTTATTTTTCTTATACTCTTTTAGTTTGACATATTATTTTTTGGTATTAACTTTTTTTAGTTTGTTTTAATTTATGCATTGCTATATTGTTTTGAATCAAGATACAAAATATGGTTGAATATGTAATGAATTATACACATAATTTTCCCTAAAAAAGATTAATTTGTATGTAGAAGCAACATTTAGTCTACAAAAAATATTTATACTCATTACAAATTTTGATTATGGGGACAAACTTTAGCATACAAACATTCTTTATACACAAAAAAATAATTTGTAGGAAAAAGTTATGTTTAGGTAACAAATTGATCCACATTATGGCCACAAATTACTTTGTAGGCAAAAAACACCCTTCGTCGACAAATATATTTTTAGCAAAAGGATTTAGATGATGCATTGTATTTGTATCTAAAGCTTTTGTAGGGTAATATCTTACCATACAAAAAATTTGAGTTTGTCGTCTAAACCCTCTCCCCACAAGGTTTGCGCCACAAAATTGCCTACAAAATGCTTTTGTCTGGAAAGGTTTTAGCCCACAAATATCAACTTTTCCCTACGAAAAAGTTTGTACGAAAAACTGAAATTTCTTGTAGTCTCTCTTTATTCATCAATATTAAGAGATAATAATTAAAAAAAGATGAGATATATCTCAACAATTTGAAACAAAATGCATCAGAACCGGATAACAAAGAGAGATAAGTACATTTACCTAGAGAAATTAATAAAGAAGGATAAAGTAAAACTGATAAAGAACGATCTAAAGAAGAAATGTAGAGAGTTTTAGATGAGGGGGGAGAGAGAGAGAGAGCACATGTAGGGTCAGAAATGTAGAGAGAGAAGCCAAAAAGAGATAAGAAATGACAGCTGCAACTTCAAAGAGCTAAGAAGGGGAAAAAATAATAATAACTAATTGACCCAAATTGAGTTTGACCACACTATCTCCACCAATACAAATAAAATGACCACTATACCCTCATTTCGAGCAGTTTGAGTGGGAAAATTGCTGTAAAACCTTACCGTAGCACCTCTCTTTTAATTAATATATAAATGTCTTTATGTGATTAAGGTAATTGTTTTGTGTATTTTTTTATTATTTGATATGGTATAAATATTTTAGAGTATTGTTTGTTGTTTTATTTAAAAAATATAATTTTCCATTTAAAAAATATAAGTAAATAAATACTGAATATGTATAATATAATTCGGGACCCATTTTTTAATTTTCGACTCAGAGTATCAAAATCTCAAGTACGACATAGCTTTCTACTAGACTACTTGCCTATATAATAAAACTAATAAAAGGCCAATTCTTGGATGCCCAATCAAGAAGATTAATTTTCATAATCAGAATTAAAGTTGAACATTTAGTTGCTCACCTCTCAAAATGGTTTAGTAGAATTGTTTAGTAATGTCTTCAATTAATTACTAGACCACTGTCTATGGAATCAAAAGTCCTAACTTCTAGTTGAGAACACACCATATTACATGTTGTAATATTGGTTCAAATAAAGCCAATAACATATCATCAACATTCACCCTTGTGGCATATATTTGATTGAGAATATGATGTTTCTTACTTAAAAAGTGTTGGTTGTGCTGTTCAAATACAAAATTACTTATTATATTAGACCAGAAGTTCAAGCTTATTGAAATTTTATTATTTGAAAATGACTGTTTAAACCATCTCGATTTGTTGATTATAAGAACTATCGAGAATCATGTAAAGAATAGGTGATTCTTCTATTTAAAAGAATTCTCATGTGCTGTAAGTTATCATGCAAATTGATTATTAATCATCACTAACCATTTTAGAACTAGTCTGAAAAATATTCAGAGCCCTATGGCCCTACTTACTCTTCATGTAGGCCTTCTAGATATTTTACGAATTTGAATCTACTAAAGGTCACTTGTCAAACTCGTAAACAGAAGTTTGTAATGATGGTTGCTAAATTCATTGATTATCAGCAAAAGTTTCAAATATCATAATAAAGACACGTATCTAGCTAGTGAATTTATCCCAAAAATAATTAATTATTTATATATTACTTGGAATGTTAATTGTTTATTATTAGCAAAATAATGTTATACGCCTCATGTTATTTGCTACACTATTAATTGAAAACAATAATTTGTATTGATGTGATACTGATATTTCACTTGTAGTAGCATTATTATAACATACTAATAGAATATATGATATCCCTTATATTTGGGTTATAGTCAGAAGTCTACATCTAAAGTTGATAAGTGCAATAAGTATAGTCGTCCACCATTAAAGCTAGGGTAGATATTGTTGTAATGCTAAGAATACAAATTGAATTCGAATCTTATTTGTATGTTTCATTCATGAAGGATGATATATTTATCATCATTCTGTCTGTTTCTTAAACTAAATAGTCTTTTCAGCATTAAGGGGGGGACTAATAATTGGTAATAAGTATATGAAATGCGTAATTGTAATCCTCGCATATGTAATACAAACTTGAAGTTTGCAAGATAGTATGCATTTTAGATTATTGACTGCGTAATTACCAACAAATGTCAACAACTATGTCAAGTTAAATGCTCCAACTTGAATTGATATAAAATAAAATCCTAGAATTGATATAAAATAAAATCCTATAAGAGGATTTGAGATATTAATGTGATGCTTGAAGCATGACATGATGCATTTCAAAATAAATATTCATGAAAAGAATATGGAGCAGATATATATATATATATACATGATGGTCTTACTGAGGCATATACACTCCAAAAGAGTATACAGATGTAACTACTTAAAATGTACATAAAGAGGCTCACGTACCTGAAGTTACTGAAATAAAGAAATCTCAGTAAGTTATGTCTTTTACTGAGATCATATGGAATCGATAAGAAAGAATAGTTGACTACACGTGCTCATGAGCTCAATAAATAGCGAGGATGATGAATCGGTTTCATCAAAATTGTGAGCATTGAATATTCGCCAAGATAGTTACAATATCAGTAATATAACAAATGACAGTTACGCTAAAATCGCATCAAATATGTGGTGGGTGTTATTGAAACCTGAAGTTTCATTTGACTGACAATATATGAAAATATATTATTAGATTTGGTTTGCTTAAATGAAGTATATAAAGAACTTAAAGTTTTTGTATATTGTTAGTTAATATGAATGTGATATCTATTGCATTCTTTTTTCTTGACTAAGGTTTTGTCTCAATGGGTTTTTCTAGTAAGGTTTTAAACAATACAACATGAATGACGTGTCTAAATGATAATGTATTCTTTTTTCTTCACTTAGAATTTTCCCATTGGATTTTTCTTCTTGTAAAGTTTTAACGAGGCGTATTTTTTGTGTAATAAATGTCCATGACATATATAATACTGACCTCAATATTTTCTAAAGTAGAATATATTCCAAAGGATTGAAGATATTGGAGAGATATGGATGGCTAAATACGAGAACCATCGTTGGCTAAATTCAGGTGGGCAGCTGTACTCTATTTCTTTTGACCATTTTTTGTACCACTGGGACTTTCTAGTAAAGTTTTAATGAGGCAACACTTGGATGCTTCAAAGTTGATTAGAATTAATTGTATTATTTTCTCCTTAGCTTAGTAGATTTTTCCACTTGTTTTTTTTTTTCCAAACAAGGGTTTTGATGAGACAACTGTTTTATATAATAGTTATTTAAGGAGGAGTATTATAAATAAATAAATTATAGTGTGAATAATTATCCAACCCTTGAAACCGTAAAAGCCATAGAATTAATTTTCTTGGCCGTCACTCCAAGCTGTTCCTCTTGTAGTCCAAGTTTTTCTTGGGTAACATACTTGTACATGTATAAATAGTCATCATGCTGTATGAATGAAATATGGAATTCAAAGTTTTCTCTCTAACGATTCTCTATTTTTTATTCTTTTTCTTTCTAGTTTATAACAAAAATACAGTAAAAATCATAAAAATAAAAAGGATTGAGGGCTATCCATTCTACCTTCATTCAATCGAAAATGACAAATATTGCAATTTTCTTTTTTGGGGAAACCTTATTTTTTTCATGTCATTGCGAACAGTAGCATGATGAATAAGTAGCAAAATTGTGTGTTTCTTCTCTTTTGCTACTAGAAATGAATATCAAAATTTATCATTTACATTAAGTTGAAATGTGAGTGGATAACTAAGCAGGCAGTATGAAAAGAAGTTATTTTCTTTTTTTTTTATTATTTATTATTTATTTTATTATTTTTCTTTTTAAATTAAAAAATAATAAAATGGTTTATGTATTTGAAAATGCTACTTGTACATCGTCTCGTGACTGGCAAAACACCCGAACGATTAAATTGTCCAAAATGCCCTCAGATTCAAATCACGCTCACGTGGGTTTTATTTCCCATCTGTGAAAGGCAAAAGGGGGTCTCATGTCAAGCAAGTAGATTTGATTTGTGGGCTTCGTCCTCTGCCTTCATCGCGATTCATCTCCCTGTCCCAGCGTTCGGTCATCTTGAGGCGTTCCTTCCTGTTGCCGGCGACTCTTCCAGACGCCTTCACCGGAGAGGATGGATGGGGCAAAAGGGGGTCTTATCTCAAGCAAGAGATCAGATTTGTGGGCTTCGTCCTCTGCCTTCATCGTGATTTGTCTCCCCGTCCCAGCATTCGGTCGCCTTGAGTCATTTCGTCCTCTGCCTTCATCGCGATTCGTCTCCCCATCCCAGCGTTCGGTCGCCTTAAGTCATTTCAACATCCGGTGAGAACGGGTGGTACTCGTATGTGTGGTGTTCTCCAGCAGTAGTTGATTATTCCTCAAGGTTTTATTTATTTATTTTCTAATGTTTTCGTTTCTTGCCTCAAGCTAATTTCGTGGTTGAAGTGAAGGTGTTTTTTTATTTTTTTGCTGCCTATGTTATATTGGCTCGAATTTTCCGATTTGGATAAGCGTAGTGAAATATTGGCTTGAATTTATGTGAATATAGCATTGCCCTGCGTATTTTGCATTTCAATTATTCTGATGGCTTATTTGCTGCTGGGATGAAGAATTAAATTGTCCAAGTATTTTCTGATTTCGACAAGCCGAAAGAAATATTGGCTTGGAATTTTGTGAATTTTGCAATGCTATGATTAGAAATGAACTAGAAGTGATGAATGATGCCTTAGAAATGCAAATCATTTGTTATTACATAAACTAAAGAAAATAAGTTTATGTAGTTGCCATAATCGAATTACTAGTTTTCATAACAATGGATGCACTTAAAATGGCAAGTATTTTTGATTCTCATTAGTAGTGGCAAATAATTCCAAACTGAATTTTGTGGCAAACCATTTAGTGGCTTTTGTATGGCTTTAAACTGAATATGATTGATGCAGGAGATCAGCGGACTATCAAATGCAGTTTATTTGAATTATATTAGCAAAGTGGGAAAAGGAAGGAAAGGAAGGTAGCTTCCCATTTCTGTTCTCTTTCTCTCCGCCTTCCTCTGCATGTGAATGCCGGTCTTGTCATACTCTCTTCTTCCTGCTTGTGTGTTTTCTTTTATCCTGTCATTTGATAAGTCCTCTACTTTTCTTATAAGTTTTGGGCTTTTAAATTTTTTAACAATTTTAGTTTCTAGGACTTTTTTTTGAAGACTGCTTTCAAGAAACCACCCTTATCTGTTTATATATTTCCTTCTTTAATTAAGTAGTGGTATTTTAGGAGCAATTCACAATTGTTATGGTGGTTGTATTACATATGGCAGGATCACAGTGGATGAATAATAGTTTTTTTTAAGATAAATCAGCCAGTTTTCTTTCCAAAATCAAGAAATGAGGATTTCTTCTTTTCATTGCATGTTTGAGGCTTTCTGCATCAATGAGTATTGGCTGTTGGAGCCATAGAAAAGCCACCAATAAAAGTATGTTTACCCATATCCCAATAGGAACCATTTGTGGTGGAGCCATAGAAAGACCACCAATTGAAATCATACTTCTAAACAATGCAAGTATGTATGTTTTCCTTATAAGTTTTGTATGTTTAAATGTGCAGTGGGGAAATATTTATCCAATGGCATAGAAGTCATTTGGTGGGTTTTTCTATTTAATCCTTGCTCCAATTTGGTGTTACTGTTTTCAGTTATGTGTTCCATGTAGTTTTTTGTTTTATGGTCATTGTTTCTTGGGTAAAAGCTGCTGATTTTGCTAGTTAATGACTTTAGTTGCGTGTTTTTTGTTTTGGTTAAGTTAATAAGATAGTGGTTTATGGGGCATGACTATTGTAGTTTGTATGTAGGACTAAACAATGTTGACAAATACTGGGCTGTGTCATAGTTGTAGGGGTCTAGACCACTTCTTTGATGAATGCCCGCACAAGAAAAAGTGCCCTAAATGTGCCACTGGCATGCAAAGATAGTTGGTGACAATACATGGGAAATACAGGGGGACCCTTTTCTTTAATTTCACTCAGTGTAATTATTTCAAATGGGACAATGGAGAAGGTAGCAGTCAAGCCAGTCGGGATGCAACTGAGGATGGGCAAGGTGCAAACGAAGGTGTTTCCCAACTCATTGACATGTTTGCATGTGCAACAATGGCTGAACGTGGGAGATCATACTAAAACTAACCATTCCCTCTGACAAAAAGAGGAAAGAGCGAGAATAAGCCCAACAATTTAGTTATTTGTACTCGTGCTGGCTATGTAAAGGTTTATGTAAACACACTAGTTCGTCGTATATGTATTTGTTTGGGATGGTGGCTTTTGCTAATATAATGCTGTTGACGGAGTATCTTCCAGATATTTCCTTTTATGTAAACATAATAGTTCATCATATATGAACTATTATGTTTAACTCAATTCGGCGACTTAACTACGTTTAACTCAATTGATGGTTGCAAGAATAAGTCATATAGGAACTAGTATTCGATGTTTGATTTGGTTGTGCAAATTCTCTCTTTCAATATGGCCTTTTGATTGATGTGTAATTCGTTTATGTTGTTACATATATAGCGAAGGAGTTGGCCCCAAAAATTGGGGGAAAATTGACAAGGTTTCCTTTATAATGTTGACTTAGCCTTCCTGTAAACATAGCAACACAATGAACAAGCTGTCATGTGGAACCGCTATTAGGACATAAATGTGATGATGAAGGCAGACATAAATGTTATGATGAAGGCAAACGTAAATTACACAAATTACACAACTTACACAAATCTTTGAAACATAGTAGCACACAAATTTTTGAAACATAGCAACATAGTAATATTACAAATTTTTTATAATGTAACCATGGCAACATAAATGTCACAAATTTTGGAAACACAGTAGTACACAAATTACAAGCCAAAATACATCAGCAATAACGGCGTCAACTTTTTTGAAATCCCTGATTGTTTGATCCTGATTTACTACCCCTAGAATCGTGGCATGTTAGATGAGCCTACGACCTCTGTGATGTCAACACCGTCGCTGCTTATGTACCGCCGTCCTGGTGCTTCTACATAGTCATAGCTGTAATTCGGAATAAGCCCCACTCCAAATTCAACATTCGACACGGGATATTCCGAATGCTACGAAAAAGCAGTCAACGAGAAAAAAACCATTAAAATCACTAAAAATTCAAAGAAATACCATTTATAAATGCAACCATGATATTTTAAAACACTTATGTATTTACAAGTTCTGAGGGTTGCATCAGCACAAAATATTCTTCCATTTGTTGCTCTGTCGGCTGGTCTAAAGTGGTCCAATCTGTTGATGTCTCCTGATCAACCGGGCGAGCTTTCTTCAACTTGGCTCGGCCCTATAAATTAATAGATCAAATGCATGCCATATATCTAAAAAATCATGTTTTGAAAGAAAAGTGGATACAAGATAGAACATACCGTTGCTTTCTTCTGACCACTCTCTAGTGGTCCATTTTTCCTCACTTTTCTTCGAGCACCCTTCGTCCGAACATGCTTCGGATCCTTGATCTGAGGTCCAATTGTAGTATCTGCTTCTTCCTGACCAGCATCTTGGCCAACATGATTCCTTGCATGCTTGGAACGGCCGCCTCTATTGCGCATTTCAAGCTTTCTAGATGATATCCACATTTTCATTTTGTGACAATCAGACTCGTCATCAGCCGCCAAATCAGCAAGTTTTGAGAACTCAAGGCATAATTCGTCATATCTTTCCTGGCTGGGTGTAGCTGCCAACCCATCATAGCTGACGTTTACCCTCGAATACATGTGTTTAATATATTTTCTCCATGTTCTAACTATGTACTTCTCAGGCACAGACTCAACTTCATTGCACACTAAAACCACAATGGCATGTCGGCAAAGTATTATTTTAAATTCGAACAAATGGCAACTACATTCAACATGAAGGTCACTGCTCCAGAAGATACACTCACAAGCATCTTCTGCATGCCCCCTCTAGGGAGCTTCACTGTATCCCGCACCTCATACATGGTTCCCAGCTCCTCGGCCTTGCTGGATAGCAAATCACAATACATCTTTCTTACCAGCTCTGACTGGAACTCCTGAAATAGAGCCACTGTGTAAGCTGACTGATATTGTTTTCCATTTCATATATAGTCACACTTGGCACTTGTATCGAGAATGACTGGCAATCCGCTTGAAATTCCTTCTCGACCTTTGCTTTGAGTGCCCTCTTATATTGCTCAATGAATCGACTCAATGATGTCTCAGAGTGAACATAGCCATCGACGTGTGCTCTTCCGATCTCTCACTCCTCTGCGTAGATTGCATCCCTGCCCAAAAGAATGGCCTCAGCAGACATAGAAAGCAACGCTCTCAGGCTACGTAAAGGTCAGACAAACAACTATGCTCCTTCAGGTCGTATTTCTCAAGCATTGTAGCCTATTTTTCCTCATATTGTAGAGGGCTTTGCGAGTCATACACTACTTCATGAATAGCTGTGAAAACAGCTTCCTTCTCGCTCTTCCGATCTCCAAACTTCTCTGGGAGCTTCTTCATTATGCGCCACAAACACCATTTATGCTTCATGTTGGGGAAAACAATTGATATGGCCTTCTGCATTGCCTGATCTTGGTCCGTACCTTATCCTCTCCGGAGAAAAGAGCGTAACCAAACAAGGTAGAGTGGCTATAATGTTAATACTAATGAAGGAAGCAAATAGCATGCCATACTCATTCACGCAATATGTTGTATCAAAGGTTAAAACACCACTGAACTCCTTGTATGCAAGCCTGCATCTCTTGTCTGCCCAGAATATATTTCGTAAATGCCTCTCCTCGTCCAGATCGAGCGAAAAGTGAAATCCAGGACACTGTTTCGTCATTTTTGTGAAGTAGACATGAATGGCCGCAGCATCGCTCTTACCCAACTTTAGCCTTCTCATCTTATCAACATGGTTTCTACAATCTCTCCCAGTGTAGGTCAAATTCTCATAACGTCTTGCCTCTGTTACTGTTGAGCTAAAGGTGTTATTAATCTTAATCCCAGTGGTGTCATTCACCAAAAGCCTTCTTTTAACATTTTCTGACAATTGACGATTGCACCGAAGTAGACGAGACTTCGAGGGGCTGGTTAGACGGTTGTGCTCGAGATCAACCTTTGTGAAGTGCCAAACCCCAAAAATATCTGCAGAACCAGTGACCCTTGCCATGCAACTTGTTTGTGCGGTTGGGTGAGGCTTTAGCACGTTGCTTGACTTGCTCTGTCTGTTACCTTCCTACTGTATGTATACGTCACATTCCGGAGCACACCATCGCTACCTTTCTTGTTGTTCCTCTTTCTTACTGGGAAGCCAATGTAATATGCATATCCTTTGTAAAATTCATACATCTCTTCAGAACTGTTAAATTTCATTCCAACTTCCGGCACCTTAGGCTGACCATCTTCTCTCAAAATAGTCTCTACATTTCTTCTTCTGCATTGTCTGGCCCCTTTTCTCCCATTCCATCATCAGCACTCGTAGGGCCATTACTAACTGGGTCGTCATAATGCCCGTGATGTGGTTCTGTACATGTATTAGATGTCAAATACACCAACATAAAGTCATAGACTGTTACAAGCAGCAGTAACCACATATAAGAATGCCGTCCCTGGGATGCTTGCTTCTTAACTAAACCTACGTAGATAAACAAAGCAACCATGACATAACTGTGATGATGAAAGTACAGTACACACCCACAGAGATGATTCCTAATTAGACAATAAATGACAAAGTAAATTCGGCTGTGACTTTCCAAAAATTCATTTTATTTTTACTTCAACAAAGTAAATTTTAACTTGCTGCTCACATTTGGTGACAAAAACCATGCCAAGTTCAGCAATGCATATACAAAGATACACAGCAATACATATACACATATACACAAATTTTAATTTCTCATCCTTTACTCTAGGAGATGGTTACTGAGGCATTTATTTAGGGCGTTGGATTCGGCAATAACACTGCCAAGAAAGGGATACATATACACAGATTAATGCCCGAAATGTAAAATCAGATTTTCGCCCAAAAAAAGAAAAAAATACATGACCGGAACACCTACTTGCATCCATGCGCGCCGGCCGGCCACCTGAATCCGGGCAATGTGGGTCACCAAGCTTACCTCTTTCACCCTCGATCTCCACTAGATTTCGCTCTTCTCTACAATGGCTCTGTCACTTCGGTCCAGCGACTCTTGCGGTGCCAATCCAGATTAGCCGGCATTCCTTCCTGTCGCCGGCGACTCCTCCAGACGCCTTCACCAGAGAGGATGGATGGGGCCACTAAGTTCTGGTTTGAGCAGAGAGACATGGGAGAGGAAGGAGAAAGCCACATCGAGGACAAATTTGGGGGGTTTTTTTTGGGGTTGTGGGGTGGTTGATTTATCGCGAGATCTCGCGTCGGGCATTATCTCGGGCACGAGATGTTTTTACACAGATCGGAAGAGCACACTTTTATGTATTTGTCATTTTCACTATCACCTACATTTTTTCCCTCAATCAAGGAGGTACTCGAAAGATAGAAGTGTTAGGACTTATTTGGACAAATTTGGCTTCAAGCAGAAGTAATAGGTGCCTTATGTTGCAATTTTTGCACACTTCTAAAGAGAAGAACATATTGCAGAAATTGCTCACCCATAGAACAAACAGAGGATTCATCAACTCATAAAAGAATTTTCAATGCCTCAAAATCGATTTTCATATACATATTAAGACCGTCGGAGCAGTAGTAACAGTCATTATATACACGACCATTGGCAGTTAGCACAAACGACCAACAGTCGAGTCACTTGCAATACATATCAACAACTTTCATCGGTTTAATAGAGGGTTGCAATTTGTGGACTACAAAACACCAGCACTTCATCAAGAATAGCTCTAGACTCGTCTCCAAACAATGATTCTTTCCCGTCTGGCCTTTTAGCATAAGAAAGTCCCAGTCTAGACTTGGCTTGAGTTAAAACACCAATCCCTGAATTTGTAAAGCCAACAAAACCCGTTAGTCATTCAAATTATAGCAAAATTTCCACGTTAAATATTGAAATATAATGGTTTCAACTTGTCCACTTTATTAAGGATTTATGATCCATTAGTTTCATTGGCAGAATATCCAATATGGTAGACCTTAATTTGACATGACATCTACAAAGTGATTTCTCATGTGGAACATTTTTAAATGGGCATCAAACAAAAACAAAAGGCATATTTCTGGTAAATAGTTTGAAAACAATCCACAAACAACACGACAAAATTTTAGCCACAAGTGGAGTGACTACCGACTGAAAACACTTCTACCTGAATTCGTATCGGGTCCGGCAAATCCACCCATAACCGGTGCCAAAGGGGGTCCAATAACCAATCCATCTGCCCCAAATTGAGGTCCTCCTCTAGCATAATCAAAAAGGGCCGCACCCCTGCCCCCGATTTTGGGTAGGACATAAGGTTCATCTTGATCACTTTTTTCCGCCCAGTAAAAAAGAAACGCATCGAAAGTATCGTAATAATCATCTGTACTCCTGTAACCTTCAGGATTAAATGCCCCAAATTTGAAGGACTTGTTTGTGTACCCAATTATAACACATGGTCCTTTGAAGTCACAACATTTGTGGAAATCAGTGGCACTAAATCCATCTATGCTGCCCTTGTAACAGCATTTCAGTTCTCTTCCTGCTTAACATCATCTGCTAAAAAGTTATATCTCTACTTGGACATCTGGTAAGATGGACTTAAGACTACTAGACATTGTTCTTAGAAAGAGAGAAAAAGAAGTCAATTCTCATATACCGTTCTATTCTTTACAGACATGCTACAAATAAACTAGCAACATCAGCTTGTTACTGAATGCACAACGCTGGCCATGAATAAATAAAGTTCTCTACCTACTTAACATCATCACTAACTGTCAAGTGCAGTAAGGGGGTGCCAAACAAATTGAATTGGAATTGGAATGGAATTAAAGTAGAGGAGTAAAAAGATCAAAACTTGCAACCTTTTATTATCTAGTGCTACACAGAAATCATGCTTTAAATTGAACATGTGCTTGCTACTACATCCATGAATGCTGGTTTATATCAGCCTTTCAGTTCTCAATTAATTAAGTAAACTTCAATGGTATCATAGATGAGCTCAAATTTAGAGTGTCAGGCAGTAGCAAAGACAATTTAACTAAAAGAAATAAGGAAAAAAATTATTGTCTGCCGTCGTAAGCCGTAACCCATATAAACTGTGAACTGCTGGAACAAATTCCGTCAACAATTTCGTAAGTAGAGCAGTAGGGGTGGGAGAAAGAACAAACAAACAAAAAACTTTAAATTACAACAACCCCGCTTTGGCGGAACCTAAATAGTCGTGTAAATCCTAGTAAAGTTATTTATAAATCAAGAAGTAATTTTGAAACAAATAATCTTTTTCTATGATTCAATAAAGTTCACTGGCATGCTACAGCATATGAAAGAAGGAAAAACAACATAAAAGCTTTAATTATTATTAATGTATATTATACAAATAGCGCCGACCAATCAAACATATAAAATTGAGATGCTTACAGTGCATGTCAACAACTCGTTCTCTGCGGAACAACTTTACTGTGGATACAAGAATCGAAATGAGAGTTACCATTCAAGAATGTTTTGCCGACCAGAGTAGACGGAAATGGAAGATCAACGTTATCATGATAAATGGGCTCTGCCCGTTTCTGCTTGCTGTTGCCAAAATTCCAATTAAATAAGCTCTTAGTAGTCGAATGCAGCTTCAACGAATGATAAGATAAAGAATTTGGGGAGCATAACGTCGTCTGCATAATTTACTTGTCAATCAGATGTTTCCAATTTTCCCCTGTTTCAGAGACTTACCCTAATTTTGCTCTCCTCCTCCCGATATTTGTGGCATTCCAGGATCCTTCGTTTTGGCAGATATCCCCGCCTCTCCTCGGATAACATCTGTGTTTTATCCAATTTTGGGGCCGTGTAAGGGCCGCAATTGATCTTGGCGGGGGATCAAAACACGTGTAAATATCACATGTTACCACCTCCATCCGAGAAGGTCTATATATATATATATATATTATATACATATTATATACATATTTTTTGTTCGTCTCAAAATATAGGCTAGTTTCTTTTTGAAAAAATAGTTGAAATATTATTTCTATTATATGTCATTCTTTAATGTATATGATTATCCAAAAAATAGAATTATTAAAGTGAAATAATTAATAAATCAAAGGATATAGTAAATAAATTATGTTAAACTTTACTTTTCCAGTACTATTAAATGAGTTTTTCTTAATCTATATAAAAGAGGGAATAAGACCATCTTTCTGGGACGGAGGTAGTATTGTTTTGGTGTCAAAGGTTCGATTTTGATAAAGTATGGTGCCGTTATTGGAGCTAGACCAATATAATACTGGTGACTAATGTGATTTGTATTGAATTATTATTATCATTATAGCAGTTCGTTAATATTGCCTAAAAAAGAGTGGTGGAGTTGGAGATTTTGCTTTGGAATTCCACTAAGCTGTCAAAAAGACTATAAGATAGTGTAAAAACCACGAGTCCTCTCTATATATATTCATTATCCAACTCCCTTAATTATAAGGGCGTAAGTGGATAAAATGACAACTTAGGATCATCTGCCTCCTCTCATATTCTATTTTCATAGCTCATTAACAATAAATAAACTTATCATTAGAGCAGTTGGAAGATTTTATTCATTTATTTTGAATTTGAGTTTAATTTAGTCAATTGAAAAGAGTTGAATTATTGGTGCAAAATTAAAGGAGAATTAAGTTTGAAAAACTAAGGTAAGGGTAACTAAAAGATGTAAAAGTCACATTTTTATCGATACTCTTTGAAGCATTTGAGCAAATGGTATAAGAGTTCTATTCTTACGCCAAGCGTTATTGCGTCAGACATTCATGTGGGCTGTATCTTTGCACACCACGTGAAAGAAACCACATGCAATTTCTTTCACGTCTAGTGACATTTCGGTAGTAAATTAAATTCAGATGATATATTTATAATTGGACCTTGTAAACTATCTCATATTAAAGTTCATGATGAGACGTTTAATTTGAGACCAATGTTGGATATTTTTTAGTTAATTTAAAATATTATGCAGTTTCAAAAAAAAAAATATTATGCCAATTTTGTCAAAATAAGAGAATTATTATTTTTTTTTTTTTACTACCAAACTTCCATTTCATTCATTCAAGCTATAAGCAACAGTTCATTTACAATGAAAGTTGGAGGTGACCTCACCCAACAAGAATTAATGCTAAACTCCAAAACACGTCTACTTAGCACGTGTGCCACCGGATTTGCTTCCCCACTAGTGGCCTTATTGGACGTCATCAAAACCTTGAGTGAAGGCTATGATCCACCTCCCCCGATGAGCTTCTCTCCTATCATTAACTGTTCCTTGAGCATGGACCTTTTGATCGATACTAGTTGCATTCCGTACATTGCATAGACATATATTTCACTATTAAACTAATAAATGTATTACAACATGTTATAAAATTTGAAATATTTTCTTATATATAATACTAAATTATCACACGTGCATTGTATGGGAATACACTAAATCAAATTATATTTAATATTAGTATGAAATGTTAAGTAATATATGATTAATCATATAAAATTGCAATATTTTGATTGTCTTGCTATTAACTAATAGTTATATATGCTTACTCGTTATGAAATACTATTAAGTGACTTTAGTAAAAATTATAAAAAGACCCACAAACTTGATACCCATGGTACTTGATCCTGTTAAAACAGGGAGTAGCTAACTAAATAAGCAATTCAGTTGGGGATGAGATAAAAAAATCAACTTGACTTAACAATGTACGGAGAGGATATCATAATTTTTAATCATACTCGGCCCATTTACCTTTTTTTGGACAAAGATAAAAATATTTACTAAAACTCTAATAGTTTGAAAAGTAAAAAGATAATAAAACTTATTAAGAAAGTTCGGTAATTTCAATTATAATTTTAATGTTTAGAATACTATTTAATAAACAATCTACAAAAATAAAAATATATAAATATATTTAAATTGGCAAATAAATAGGTAATATGAATTACATGTACCAACCCTTCCCTGACCCGTCTCCAATTTAAGTGGGGATGAAAAAAATTGATATGCACGTTAATAGATGTAGCATACTCGACCCATTGTGATTCTTATACATCAAGAAATTAAATATTTTATTTTTTCAGTGACTATACTGTGAATTTTGTAAACTATGAAACATTAATTAAACTACATTTTTCATATACAAAAAAAGTAACGTAATAATTAACGACTCGATTTAAAAACATAAAAACAATAATTAAATCGAGTCACCGTAATTCGTAATTTTTAATTATATTAATTAAATCTTTGGCTAATAATTAAAATTAATAGTTTAATATAAATTACAAAATGCTTCTTAGATAAGATATGCATATTAAAAAATTTTTAATTAAAAAATAAAAAAGTTGAATATAAATAAATCTAACACAATATTTAAAAAGATAAGATATATTCAATAAAATATATAATCAAAATATTTGAAGATAAGAACAGATAAGTATCATAATTCCTAATTAATTGAAAAAAATAGAGAAATATTAATCTATACAGTACTACAGAATCTACCTAACATGTAAAAAAAAATCTAAAATACCTTATTTGAGACAGTTTTAGCTAGAAAAATGCGGTACAAAGGTAACGCAGACTAATTTGCTTATATATATATTTATCATTTTATTTGTTGGTTTGATATCATTATCAGACATCAAATAAAATATGAAGTTTAATTTTATTTGTCGTCTACTTCTTTTATGAGTAAAGAAAAATATGAAGTTTTTGATTTTTCTATACTCTCAAGTTTAGTTCAAGTAAATCATTAAATTTTTAATTCCTCACATTCCTCTCACATCAAAATAATAAAATTTCCCTAAACCTATCACACTTCAATAAAATTTATAAAAAAAATAATTTTTTAATCAACAAAAAATAATTATAACAAATATGATTATGTCTTTTCAGCTGAATTGCTTCTCCATAGTAGCTACCGGCGACATTAACAGAGATAGAATTCTTGGGGCAATAATTTTTCTCCATTCAACTGCCACACTTATTTACAAATGACGAATTTAACCAAAAGCCAAAAATAGAATCCTTAACTGTATTCTCCTTATGTTTCTTCTCTTTTTGATCCTTTGAGACACCTATATTGTGACAACCATGAAACAAAGAATTAATAATAAAAATGAGTGGATAAGGTTGTTGAAAATTGGGAAGTTATACAACTATATAGCGACCCATTTTAGCTCTACAAACACTATGTAAAAAAAAAAAAAAAAAGAGTAAGCCGAAAAAATAAATGCTTATTGAAAGAAGCAAGACAAAGAGTCAAACTAAAGAGTATTTTTGGAGTGTGCAAAAGTTTTAAAATACATGATATGATATAATACATATGAAAGAGTATTTTTTAAGTGTGCAAAAAAATTAAGATACATAATGTAGTTGTCTTAAGGGTTAATTTCACAAAAGGTCCTCAATCTTTGGGTTAAGAATTAATTATGTCTCAAACCTTTTTTTCATTCTCCTGGGTCTCCAGTCTTTCATAGATACGCACGATTATTTTTTTGAAGAATAACTATTATACCTTAGCTTATTAATTTTAAAAATAAATATTTAAAAATAATAAAAAATTTTTAAAAATGGGAAAAAACCTACCCAATGTTTTCGGGGGAGTGGTGAATCTTCACCATTTGCTGCAGAAAACGACGGCAATCCGGTGGTTCTTGGAGGGATGGGAGGAGAGGTGGAAGGTGGGGTAGGGGTAGGGGTAGGGGTGGGTCAGGTTTTTTGCCTTTTTTAAAATTTTTTATTATTTTTATATATTTATTTTTAAAATTAATAAGCAAAGGGTATATTCTTCATTTATCAAAAAAAATTGAAGGAATAGTAAAAAAAATAGGGATCTTTCGTGCATATTTATAAAAAGTTTGTGATTTAGGAGAGTGAAAAAAGGTTAGGGACCTAATCGATTGTTAATCCAAAGGCTGGGGACGTTTTGCAAAATTAACCCTTCATGTAATGCATTAGAATAGTTATAAATAAGATTTGGATTCTATAATTTTAACGTGTCTATTTATGTTGAATACAAATTCATCAACACCACAAGATTGTGTTGGACCTTAAAAATTTGTCAAGTGTTTATCAAATCTATCATTCACATGACCAAAGAAATAAAAATAACGAAAAGATACATATGACAAAATGAGAATTTCGAGCCAATGCACAATCATTCCTCCATAGTAATTGATACTTCACCATCAACTTCTCTCATAAATCTTAATCATACTCAACTTTCTGTGAGTCCAATACTCAATTAAATATTTAGTCACAAAACTCTGAAGGAAAATCATGAGATATATCGGATCATTTAATTTAAAATCTACATTACAGAAATTGCCAAACTTATGCTTCTTTAGATTATTGTTTTTATTAGAAACTTCAAGTATAAATTAATTATTATTTCACTAATAAACGATACACTCTTGCGATACCTCGACGTGTTGTGTTTCTATAAATTTTGTCGTGTTTTCTATAAGCTTGAAAGGAAAAATGATATCTTGTCTAATTATCTTAGGCTTTATCCCATATAAAAAAATTGTAATAATATCACATGTTTAATTATTTGGATCACATAATTACCAATGTTCCTAGTGCACATGTAAAAGGGAGCTACATACCAATGAAGTTCAAAGCGATGGGCAATATGTGAATTAGATTCATTGATTTGTTGATGCGATTCTCACTGGACTTTGTGATACATGTCAATATGGATAAAGAGTTGGAAGATCATCTCTTGATAACTGGCGTCCAAATTCAACCACTGAAATTCAACATTGCAACCAATATTATGGCAAAAGCAGAATTCGAAAACATTATTAAATTACAATTTGATAAGGGAATAAAACTAGATTCCAGCTTCCAATATTCTTGATTAAAACGAAAATACATTTCCATGTTTTCTATTTTGCCTCAAGTAGAGAGCAAAGGGACCCTCACAAACCAAGGCATGGTGGAGGAGAGTGTAGGCCAAGGAATCAATGGTTGTCGAAAGGGAATCTGAAGGCGAATTCATATCAATTACGAACTGCAAATAAAACCAGATTCTCTCGAGATAAAAAAATCAAATAATTAAGGATTCAACTCATTTCTCCGTCGCTGAAATTTGCGGAATATCATATCCCGCGTCCATTTATAGCTCTTGAAGGAAAGTAATTCTTCTCCTATATCATTACAAAAAGGGCATCATGAAATGGTGCAACAGAATAAGGAATGAGAAAAATTTTTCTCCTTTCATTCAGAAAGAATTTTGTAAGGGAAAGGAGATAAAAAGAGTTGCAGGATATGATATGACGAGTGATTTTTGAGATCTTCCATATTCTTCAAAGATAAGGAAGGAGAAAAACATGTTTAAAGCTAAAGGAAAAAATTGGAATCGACATAGAAGATAGAGAAGACAATAACAAATCACTCTAAAATCTCGGATTAATTGGATGCTACAAAAGAATAATAATAAGGAATTAAATCGCAAATCACCCTAAAATCTCGATTAATTGGAGGCTGCAAAAGGATAATAAGGAATTAAAAAGTCAAATAAATTGGGAAAAAATTAATAAATAAAAAATAATTAACAACAATGTATACAGTGAATTTTGTTGTGCTACAGTCACCACAACAAAAAGGTAGGAAAATTGCGGTACAAAAGGTACCGAGACTTAAGTGCTTTTATTAATACTTGATTTTCACTTGTGCGTTGCACAGAAGAATTAATTAACAATGTGCATCGCTAAAATAGTTATAAAGTTTCAATAAAATCATTGCATACATCAACAAAAATAATATACTTATTGTTCTTCATTTTGTGTAACTGACTTATTTGGTTCCATCTTATGTGTGATTTAAAATTCAGCTTTATGCCTTTGTCAACAGCAATTCAGATGTTAAAAATGGGCAGAAGATACGGGCAAAATGTAGGTTGCTGCAGTAATTGTCTGAAGTTGCATTGGTTTATGGCATTCTATTTTTTTAGTGCATGTCAATACTCACACCGTCTCTCTAAAGATTTAACAGGAGGTGGATAAATGAAATTAGTTTTTATGATCAATATATCCACTTATTTAGCTTAATAGTAAATATTTTTTATGTTAGGAAAATGTTTATTCAATATGCGAATTACGAATGGAAACATTTCAGAATGAAGGAAATTTTCCATAACTCTAATAGGAATCTTTAGAATTAACTTAATTGATGATCAACTAGCGCATTTTTCAAATTTAAAAATCATAATAAGTAATTAAAAAAATCATAATAATAATCATGGATCAAATGCGATGAATATTGGATGGATATTTTGTTCATTAGAATTCCACATATTTACTAAAACATGCCAAGACCCATGTGGTCTACTGATATCTTGTTGGATTCTCACAAACTTTTGTTGGTTTAAAGTTTAATCAACAAAAGATGTATATGCAATGGAGATGCAAATATTTGGAGAGGGGAAGGGGAAAAAAATTCGTAGAACCATCTGCCAAGTCCAAGTTTTTTCAATAGGACACTGGCTGAATTTGTACTCTTATTAAAACATATATGGCATAAATCTGACATAGTGGCTGCATAAAACTTGACCCCTACATGGCTGCGTACACCTACACTTAACAAATTCAGATTCTACCACATTTAGAACTTTCTGGATAGGAACAGGAGGAGAACCTCATATGTATTGTCAACGTTGTACTAAACAAAAACAATGAATATGAAAATTTACCTTATTTCACTGCAAGCTTTCATTCAACCAATATTATAATGAAGTAGTACAGCAATTAAGCAATAAAAAACATAATAGAAGTTGTAGTTCCAGAAAAATGCTTGGTGTAAAAATATAAATGAAAGTTCACCATATTTCAATCTCAAGGTCGTTAAAACAGCCGGTTTTTACCCAATGAGTATTAGATCCGGTTAATAAGTTAGTGTTAATTACCCTCTTTGGTCCTTAAAGGATTTGAAAATGAGTTAAGTCCGTCCAATGGTTATTAGTATGTTTTATTTTAACCCTAAACATTCCGAAGACATTTAAGTTAACCTTGAAGTTATTATTTAAATCAAAATTGGTCCCCAAACATTTTGAATGATTAAATTTCTACCCCAAACTCTCGGGTTTTACATAATTAGTCCCAAAATTTTAATTCTAATCACATATAAACTTTTAATTCAACTTAAATTAACCCTCAAACTATTCAGAGAGATTAAATTGAAGTCTTCTAACTATTATAATTGTTCAACTTAACCCTTAAAGAATTTAATTACTTCATAAAGGTACTAAATCTTAAGCCAATCAAATTAATTGTAAACTCTTACATTTATATTATAAGGGATCAATTAGACCTTTAAACATTTGAAAAATCCAAAATCAACTTTAACTTTCATAAACATTCAATCAAGTCCTTAAAATTTAATATCCTTCTTTCAATGATAATTTAAACATACTAAATCATTTTAAACTTTTATTTGCTAGACGAGGGCCCTTCAAATTCCAAGCTTTAGTAACATTACTGCTTGCACAACCTTTCAAGTACACTTTTCAAGACTATTGAGGCGGGGTTTATATTATGCAAATTTTAGTTAATTGTTCCTGTCTTTTCTTTACGTTTTGATTACAGTTGTGACTTGAATGCATGAAATGATTTGCCGGGGGCTGTAAATTGGTTAGGTGTCAAAGGTAAGCCCTTCGGATAACCCATCATGCAATAATGATTACTAACACTATGTATCTTGTTAGAGGTCGCAAATTAGTCCAGGTCAAAATTAGGCCCTTGTGACGGCCAACTGTGCAACTTTGAAAATTTTAAAAGTTTAAAGAGTAGAGTTTATGATTGTGATCGCATATTTAGTTTGACGTGCATTGATTAGCTTGCCCCACTAACTATAATATTATTATGCTCACCCAAACTTTTCCTCCTTCCAGGTTGAGGGGCCGAGGTGACGAGCTGGGGCAATTAAATATTTTGACTAAATGTTATGTATTGCCCTTTTTGCTAAATTCTTCATTGATATTATGTTTGGATCAATTACTTTTATCAACAACTATAAACATGCATTTTGGGCATTATGTAAATGAAATTATCATCATGTTTCCGCATCTATTCTATCTTTATTAGTTTATCTGTTTCCAAATAATTTCTACTTGCTAAATTCAAAACAATAAAAATGCTACTTTTAGTAGCATTCCAAATTTTTAGAAACTGGGTCATTATAACTAGGTATCAGAGCAAGGTCTACTTGCTAAAATTTCCATATTTTATATAGTTGAAACTTTAAAGTTGAAATGTTTCACGAGATTCCCTCCTTCTCGCTGCTTTGACTCCAAAAAGGTAAAATATTTTAAAAGAACTTTATTCATTGAAGTTAAAAGATTTGTCTCTGGATACAACGATTTATGTTGTAACTGCATCTATGTGTATATGAATTTATTGACGTGAAAAAGTTATGATTTTAGATGTAGTTTGAATGTTTTTGAAAAAAATATCGTATCTACATAATTTAAATCTTTTGTGATGTTATGATGTATTTTAGTCCTCAGAATTAAGCTAAAAGATGTAAAATGGGACCTAATGAACTTTATCTTTTCATAAATGGTAGGTTGAATGGCATGTACATTTAGAAAGACATGTTTCTTAAAGCCCATTGGGGTTAGCAAAATGATGTATGATTATTGGTGTCATTCCTGGATAGTGGATCATATGTGGGCCAGGATGCCCGAGAAGTAATAGTGATGTGGCAAAAACTGCAAAGTATGGAGTACTCAGTCACTTATTTTGAGGCTGCTAGACACCTCGTTACTTCATTGCCACCATACTGGCTGTAAGTGGCTGAGGCTTTGTTCCAAAAGAGAGTGATTGAAGAGTCCGGATTACCTCCCACTATTGATTTACCTTGCGTTTACCGCTGTTGTCATTAGGAAGTAACATAGATTTGAGGCTAAGCACACCATAGTCCCTAATCACGTGGAGATGGTTGCGTCAGCTGATGCACCACCACTAGACTCAGACTCTGAGATGGTGCTCGCAGATGATGATGAAGTGTCTTCTAGCTCTGGCACTGCTCAGACAGATCGGAAGAGCACACGTCTAATGAATGCCCAAGTTATGCGAGGGAAAATGATACCGATGGCAAGTAGTGGCGTCTGGAGTTTGCAGGCTGACTAGGCATTAAACTAACGTTAAGTAGGACTTTTTGTGACTATGAGCTGTGAACTCACATTGCAAACTTATTAGCTATTTTTTTAAGACTGGGATGTAATCAAATTTTTAACTCATACTGTACTTTTATGTTATATCATGTTATATTAATGCCTTTTGAGGATAAGTATTGTGAATGGTTCTATCAAGTGAATTTTGAATTGAATGCATGTTTTGAGAGTTAGGAAATGGTACATCTAGGACGACCACGAGCCCAGCCAGCTTAGAGTGAGAATGAGGAGGCTGCCCTGTTGCGTGACTTGGTTAATGCCATTCAGGGGCCTACCCAAGGCCATGGCACACCTACCCCACAAAATGCCTCTGATTCACTCAACCCACCATACAATGTGAACAACAATAACAATAATAACACTGGCATGGTTATCGAGTAGTTTCACATATACAAACCAGCGTTTTTCAATAATAGGACAGGTGCCCTAACCATAGAGGAATGGCTTAGAGCGTTAGAGCGGGTCTTCAAGCATATAGCCTACCAGGATGCTCATAAAATATTCTACGCCGAGTTACAGGATGCTAGTTGGTAAAGGATGCTAGTTGGTAAAGGATGCTAGCCACTGGTAGGAATCGTATTTGTGTACGAGAACCGAAGCGCAACAACATGAATTAACATGGGAAAGGTTTGAAGAATTGGTGATGTAGAAATACTTTCCCCAATCCCTTCGTGATCAAAAGGAAACATAATTCCTCCAACCCAAACAAAAGAGCTTATCATTGGTAAAATATGAAAAGAAGTTTGAACAGCTCTCCAGATTCACAGCTCACTTGGTTGATACTGATGAGAAGAGGGCTAGGATGCTTTAAAGGGGTCTGCGACCGGAGATTGTGGGATTATGGCCACCCACATATTCACCACTCATGCCCTAGTGTTGGAATGGGCACATGCTATCTCAGACCGTCTGAATCTGGGCTATCCCTTTCCAAAATCGACAGAACCCACTGGAAAGAGAAATTGGGACAACCACTAGAAATGAAAGGGCAAGTACCCTAACAAGAAAGGTAAAACTCAAGGCAACAGTGAGACGAAGCCTAGTATTGATGCATCCAAGGAAAAGCCTCCTTGCTCGAATTGCTCGAAGCACCACTTTGGAGAATGTCTACGAGGGAAGGACATATGCTGCAAATGTAGAAGCCAGGCCATACTGCTTTTGAGTGCCTTGAGGGCAAGAGTTCAGACACATCAAATAAGGGAAAGGCCAGCGTCTTTGCCTTGACTCAACAAGAGGCAGAGAAAAGCGAGGATGTGATCACAGATATCTTATCAGTTTTTAATATACCTATTGCTGTTTTGATTGATTCTGGTGCTACCAATTCATTCATTTATGCTAGTTTTCATGCTAAGACTAGTAATACTTGTCGAATAGTAGATGAGGCTTTAGAAGTTAGTATCCTTTCTGGTAAAACTGTTGTACTAACGAGATATCTAAAATGCTGTGGGAGAGAAGTCCTCTTTTAGAAGCTGGAGAGTATGAGTTTTCCTTCTTCGGGTCAAGAGGCAAAATTGTACCACGTGTTGTCAGTTATGAAGGTGCATAAAATGTTGAAGAAAGGTACATGCTACGGGTACTTTGTGCATATTGTGAGTACGAAGCCACCTGCACTGACTGCAAGTGATGTAACTACTGTATGGGATTTTATTGATGTGTTTCCTAAACATTTACAGGGTATTCCACCAGATAGAGGTGGAATTTACCATTAATTTGATACCTGGAGCTGTACCTGTGTCTGAGGCATTATACAAAATGGCACTGAAGGAGTTACAAGAGTTAAAGGTGCAAATACAGGAGTTGTTAGTAGGCCTGGGCATTAGTTGAGTCGGGTCATGTTTGGGACCAACCCGAACCCGACCGGACAATGAGTCGGGTTGGCTTTTTCGGACCCGATCCGACCCGGATCGGGTCCAAAACTCGAGTCAACCCGACTCTACTCGGGTTGGCGGTTTGGGCCAGCTCTAGCTACAGAGCTGGCCTAAAAAACCAGTAAGGCCCAATTACTTATTATTTTCCTTTTTTATTAATTTTAAGTTTTTAACAATAAAGGCCCTATTTCCAAAACTTGGCCCATTTGATGCCAAAATATATTCAAACCTTTCAGCCCATGTTTTACACTAATTAAGTTTGTATGTTTTTTTGTCTTCCAAGTTCCATGAACTTTCTGTGTCTTGAGCAAAAAAATTCAAAACCAAAATCAAAGAGGAGAAAATGGGCTACGGCAGCAGCACAAAATGGAGGGCGATGGCTGTAGACTCAATAGCATGACATAAAGGGCGATGGCGGCAGCTATGACCTACAACGGGCGTGTAGTCAACGGCATTAGCATGCAGAAGCAGCGGCGCAACCCAGTGACGCGGTGGCTGCGGCGGCGGCGGCGAAACCTAGAGACGAGACGGCGGCGGCCAATTGAATCTGGATTCTAACCTTCTAGGCTTGAGAGAGTGAGAGTGACAGAAAATGTGCAAAAGTGCTTTTTTGAAAATTCTTGAACTTTTGTGAAAGATCTTGGCTCTTCTATTGTAATGGGTTGCCTTTTTTCCTTCATCTTCATTTGAATGCCTCTGCCTTTGTAAACAAAGTGAAATTGTCAATGAAATTGTGAATGTTTAATGGATTGCTGGAAGCGGATCCTCTGTGGTATGAATATGTTGAAGGAAGAAAGGAGTGAGCAAATCTGCGACTTTTACAACTTAAAAGAAGGAACCTTAAAAAAATATAAAAACAAAGTAAAAAATCAGGTGAACCGGGTTTTTTCAGGTTAGAACCGACTCAGGTGGACCGGGTCGGTTCCATGTGTTTTCGACGGGTTCAGTCATTTAACCTGTCGTCCAAACTGAACCGGTTCGGGTTCGGAGGTTTAAAACCGTCACCCGAACAAAACCGATTCAAACTGACCCGGTTCGGATCGGTTCAGCCGATTTAGCCGGTTTACCGGGTTGCATGCCCACCCTTAGCTGTTAGACAAGAGATTTATTCAACCCAGTATGCTACCGTGGAGAGCTCTGATATTGTTTGTTAAGAAGAAAGATGGTTCAATAAGGATGTGTATTGATTACCTAGAGCTGAATTGTTTGACGGTTACGAATTAGTACCATTTACCTAGAATTGAGAACTTGTTTAATCAGCTGAAAGATGTCTGTGTGTTCTCTAGGATTGATTTGAAATAAGGCTACGATCAACTTAAGACAACGGGCAGCAATATAACCAAGACAACATTTAAAACTCTATATGGACATTATGAGTTCACAATAATGCCGTTTGAGTTAACTAATGCTCCTGTCGTTTTCATGGATTTGATAAGCTGAGTTTTCCAGTAGTTCCTAGACTAATTTGTGATTGTCTTTATCGATGACAAATTGGTCTAGTCTAGGAGTATGGAGCAACATGAAGAGCACTTGCGAGCTATGTTGGGAACTCTTCGAAAGGAGAAGTTGTATGCTAAATTTAAGAAGTGCGATTTTTGACTTGATCAGATAGCTTTTCTTAGCCATGTGGTTACTGCTCAGGGTATTGAGGTTGAGCCGGCCAAGGTAGAAGCTGTGATGAATTGGAATACACCCTCGAACGTGAATAAGATACGTAGTTTCTTGGGATTGGCTGGCTGTTATCGAAGATTCATTGAATAGCTTTTGAAAATAGTTTGACAATTGATGCAGTTGACCAAGAAAGGAGTAAAGTCCCAGTAGACAGTTAAGAGGGAAAAAAGCTTTCAAGAGCTAAAAGGGAAGTTGATCTCTACACCAGTACTGTCTATTCCAGAAGATTCAAAAAGATTTGTCATATACAGTGATGCTTCCAAACTGAGTTTTATGTGTGTTGATGCAGTATGACAAAGTGATTGTCTATACTTCCCGACAGTTGAAGCCACATAAATTGAACTACCCTACGTATGATCTGGAGCTCACGGCAGTAGTTTATGCATTGAAAATTTGGCGACATTATCTTTTATGGTGGTAAGTGTGAGATATACATAGATCATAAGAGTCTCAAGCATTTCTTCACTCAGAAGGAACTAAACATGAGATAGAAAAGGTGGTTGGAACTGGTTAAATATTATGATTGTACCATCCACTACCACCCTGGTAAGGGTAACATTGTTGCCTATGTGCTTAGTAGGAAGGGTAAGAGACAATTAGCTATTCTTTTGACTATGCAAGAATAGTTAGTAAAAGAATTTGCCAACCTGAGAATTCAGGTTATTACCCCCATGTCGTACAACTGCAGTTATTGTCGTGTTGGTTGCAAGGCCTTCTTTAAAGGACAAGATTAAAGAAGCTCAAGAGACTGATAAGTTCTTACATAAGATGAAGGATCAAGCACTTGCTGGTAGTGTTAAGGGTTTTAAGTAGGAATGGCAACGGGGCGGGTTCGGGGCTGGTATGCCTTCTCCCGTCCCCGTCCCGTTAAGGAAACCCCCACCCAGTACCCAAGCCCATACCTGATTGAATTGAGTACGGACACGGGGGAAGTTCGGGGCAGGTACGAGAAAAAACCCCGTTACCTTTCCCGTTAAGAAAATACTAAAAAAATTTAAAAAAACTTGGAAACTATATGAAAAAACCATCTGAAATATCATACATCAAATCCAATTTATCAATGTCATTCAACTACAGGTCAAAATTCAAACCATCAAACATTCAACCACACATGGCATATCAAATTTAAAGTTATTTTAAAGAAACTCAGATTTTGAATTATATATTCAAGTCTGCTAAAAATTTGACATAAAAAACAATGGGCAAAGTGGTCGAGGTGCATTGATTTAACTTTGGGTATAAAGGTTCAAATCCTCACAGGCTCTTTCCTATAAATATTTTTTTATAATTAAAGAAAAAAATGCTATAAGGTATCGGGGCGGGGTGGGTTGTGGTGACACATGTAAAAAATAACTTTCTATCAAACTCCCCTACACTTAAACCGTTGTTTGCCTCCGAACAACAAATAAAACAAAGCAAAACAAAAACATAAGAACAAGGACGCAATATTTCAACTTTCATTATACGTGAGACAAACAACTCACAATGCTCCATCTTTTAATTAGTCTGAAGTAAGATCGCCTGATAAAAAGTTTCCAAAGCAATGCAAGAGTTTTGAAAATTTTTTTCCACTTGTTTTTTTCCCCTTTTCTCACGTACAGGGTGGCCCTTTGAAACTCATAAACTATTATGAACAAGTGCCCTCAAACAACCATTAGAATCATAAAACAAAGCTTTTATTTGAAATGATATAACCCAAATAGGCTAACCATCACAGATAAGTTTACTCTTCACTCAAGTGTCAAAAGTTTAGCGTTTACTCTCAAAATTCCATCCACAGGAGAGTATTGCCATAGGCTTGCAAAATTCCTTATTCTCTACCACTTAGATGCATGCGCATGGCACAAATCACAAAGTCTTTTAAGGGTTGTAATGGGCAAAGGGTTAAGGTGGAAAAATATGGGAAGTGAGGCTAATAACTGTTAGAACTAGCGAACATAAATTCATAACAGTTAAGTACATTTATGACGACGCTCTTCCGATCTGTGAAATCACTGCTTCTTCATTATTTCAAAATATTTAGCATCACCTATACCATAACAACATATCCCAACCTCCACAAGTAAATCATGCCTCTATTTCAAAACCCTTTATCTCAACTCCTATCACACATTCCTTTTCTATTTTTTTCTTGCCATCCTTTTCACTGTTGCTTTTAATCCTGATGTAACTGATAAAGACGTGTCAGTCTAAGGCTAAAAAATCTCAAGATCGGAAGAGCACACGTCTGACAGGTTAAATTTATCAACCTAGTCCTGTCATAACTAATTCCAGGCAAAGCAAATAAATAGACAGTATAAGTTCACTAATCTCAATCATGTTATGAATCTCTCTAGGTTAAAAGCACAAATTTATCTCTCCAATTTTTCTAAATTTTTTTCTTGCATTGCTTGTAATCCTAATTCCAGCACAACTATACTCCAATTAAATTTAGTACTTTAGGATCATCAAGTGCTTTTTAACATGTTCACAAAATACCATACTTTAACCTTATCCTTTTTTTTCCTCAAGACAAAACATAACACATATATCAAAAATTTTTTCGACTGCATTTTTCCAATTTTACTTAACACAGAAACAACTAAACATAAACACCAAGTGATGAACAATACTCTTAAACTACACATTTTAAACTTAAATAATATGCAGGTTGAAATTACAGACCAAGAGATAGAAGAAATATACATCAGCCAAATAAACTAAACACAATTAATCATCCCTATACTTAATTTCTACATTGTCCCCAATTTTAAGCAAAAAAGAGCAAAAATAGGGAGTAAAAATTTAGGAACTCCCCGGAGTTACGGCTGATGGCTAGTCTCCATCGTGGTCTAATGGATTAGAGGGAGTAGGGCCTGTGTGGCTAATCTAAACGCCAGTAGCAGAAGATGAGACTGCCAACAATTGTCTAGCCAAGTAATCTATGATACCCTGTTGACTTTCGAGTCTCCTCAGATGCTTCTGCAGCTCTGCAAATTGTATGCTAAAGGTCTAAAAGTACCTTATAATTTGCTGCTCAAATATAGTGGGCTGGTTCGAAGGGGCAATTGTTGGTTCCAGCTATGGCTCAGGCTTAGGTGTGGGTCTGCTGGCCTCCTCAGGGCAAGACATGGCATGTTCACCTCTGGTTCTATAGTCTGAGGCTTCTTTGCTTGTTGTTTTGTTGAGTTTTTCTGTGAACTTTTGTAGAGCGGGTCGCGATGAATAAGAATTTTGTCAATCTATATACACTGCACCCCTACTGTTATGCAAATGCTTGTAATCACACACAGGTATAGAAGCCTCTTGCCTTTACCTTTAGCAATCCTCAGGTCCTAAATCTGATGGTATATGTGCCGCTCTAAATCAAACTTGTATCCACACCAAATGTGGTATAACAAGCGGTCTCCAGAAGAATTGATTGAGGTCTTGTTGTAAGTCGGCTCAACATTGGAGGAAACAAAGTGATGCAGGTACCAAGCATCATCGCACAGATCGCTATTCTAATATACCCACTTCGCCTTTATTGTTCCTGATGGTCCCTTGCCTATTAGAAAATGAGCCAGATCCTCGTCATTGCAGGAAAAGCTAAAGTGATCAATCCGAGCCATATTATAGCTTTCCAAGCTCAAGAAGTCATTGATCACTTGGTTATTCTATCTTTTGGGGATGGAAAGTCCACATATAAGCCTAGATTCACACAAAATTTCATAACATTTGGATTTCAATTAAGCTAGACAAGAGGGGGCATAGTTGAAGGGCATTGGCTGCCCGCCATTGAAAACAGCCCTATGTTTCACTTTTCTAAATCGTGATTATTCTTAACTGTGCACATCTCAATCGATGCTTCAAAACACTCAACATATTCCATAATATACATAAACTAACTCCACTAAAATTCAAGACATTTGAAGCAATGAAAGTTCATTCAAGTATTCTAGCGAGCACATGGAAGGCGGCTCTTAGAGGAACTTTGGTAGCTAATTTCTTGCATCAACGCCAAACATTTAACTGCGAAAACAGTGTAAAACCTATCCCAGCATCTAAGATAAGTTCAAGACAACAAAAGAACACATAAAATTCTAAGCAAAAGGTCCAAGATCGAGCAGTAGCTTGGCAGTAAGATCAGGGTCGAAGGTTCTTTAGCTGAAATTCATACAAAATCGAGCTCCTAAGGCTAAATAAACACATGAATTGATCAATCTACCTATATTCCTATCAAGCAATTATCCAATTCAAGCAATAAAGTCGAGAAATTAGAGTACCAGTTCATAGTATGTAAGACTTACCTTTGAACTCGGTTGAGTGTAAACAAAACGGAGGAAAAATTCAACTTCAGTACAATACAATGCAAGTCAACTACTTCCTAACTAGCTAGACCCTTTGAATTGAGGCTAAATTGGACTTTTAGATGAGTTCTTGTTGGAAAAATTGAAGAACAGAGAAAGAAGCAAAGAAAAGATGACCGGCGTTCGTGCGTGTGTATTGTGCTGGTACATAAGGGGCCAAGGAGATCCATTCTGGGTTCTGTTGATTCTTCTTTTTTGTTGTGTGGGAAAAGACACAAAAATTAAAAAAAATAATTTAGAATTTTAATCCTAGCATTTTAACAAAAAGGTCTAAACCTACATTTATTTTAATCCTAATGTATCAAAATCAAGTGGGTAAAGGAAAAGAAACAAATAAAAGAAAAGGCAATAAAAATGAACGAAATTACTGGGTGGGTTGCCTCTCCCTAAGTGCTTGTCTATAGTCTCGATTCAGACTGTGTCAGAAATCATAGTGGCTTGTGTGAGGCTTTGATGCTCTCGATTTGCATATATATTATTGTGAAAATGAACCTCTTTCGTTTTCCACATCCAGACCCGAACCTTTTTTTTTCTTTCTTACCTTTGGCTGCTATTTCAACATTCGAATTCTCTTCTAGTTTTTCTTCAATATCCACTTTACTAGTAATATGATTGATTTGATAAATTTCTTCCCGGTTGGATGGTTGTTCAATGGTCGAGAAGACATTGAAAGTGTCTTGATCTTCTTCAATCCTCAAGATGAGCTCTCCTTTTTCAACATCAATTAAAGCTCGACTGGTAGCTAAGAATGATCAGCCTAAAATCAAAGGCAAATTCTAGTCCTCTTCGATGTGTAGAATAAGAAAATCCACTGGAAATATGAATTTACCTACTTTGATGAGCACATCTTCAACCGTTCCATATGGGTGCTTTATGGACCTGTCAGCTAGTTGCAGTGAGACATTTGCGGCTTTTGCTTTCTCCAAATTTAATTTTTTGTAGACAAATAAAGGCATAAGATTAATACTTTTACCGATATCACATAATACATTATCAAAATTATACTGTCCAATAGTTTAAGGTATTTTGAAACTCCCTGGATCCTTAGTTTTGGAGGCAATTTGTTTTGCAAGATTGCACTACACTCCTCTGTGAAAGCTAGAGTCCCGAAATCCTCTAGCATTTTCTTGTTAGAAAGAATTTTTTTCATGAAGTTGAAATATTTACGCATCTGCGCATGCGCTAGAGCTTTTGCAAATGGATGTTTATGTGCAGCTGTTTGAATACTTCAAGAAACTTCGAGTATTGTTTATCTAGCTTCTATTTCATAAGCCTTTGAGGATATGGAATTAGAGGCACATAAGCTTTTACTAGTGTCTGTCTATGTTTTCATGTCTCCCAGCTCTGTTCTTTTCTAGTAGTCCCTCTTTTTGTTCAAATTGCTCAATATCATTTGACACTAAGTTTTCCTTCACAACTGGTCTTTCAACCTAAATTTTGGGCAATTGTAATCCACTTCTAGTTGTGATGGCATGCAACTGCTCTCTTGGATTTATTTCTATATCACTAGACAGTGTTCCGGGTGATCTAGTTGCCACAACGTTTGCAATCTGACTCATTTGGGTTTCCAAATATTTAATTGCAGCCCCTTAGTTTTGGAGAATTTGCTCAGTTTTACTTATAAACTAATTGCTAACTTCTAAAAATTTCTGAAACATCTCTTCTAAAGGGCTACTTTTCAGCTATTGTTGTTAGAACCCTGAGGAAGGAATGACTACCTGATTATCTTTCTAGGAAAAATCAGGACATTGCTTCCAGCCCAGATTGTAAGTCTGTGACTATGGGCCATCCATATTTCTCTAATTATTTGCTACATAATTGACCGGTGCATTATTAAATGTACCAAGATGTGCAACAGGACAATTAGAAGTGGTATGGTTAGCGCAGTAAGTCATAGACTGGAGATATTTTGACAACATTCGCATATTGCTTTAATAAAATATCAACCTTTTTTGTTAAAGCTGCTAATTGTGCTGATATAGAAGTAAAAGCATCGACTTTACGAATTCCACCAGCCTTTGGCATTGATCAATCTGAGTACCATTGGTAGCTATTAGCAGCCATCTTCTGAAAAATTTCAGCTGCTTCTTCATAAGTTTTGTCCGTAAGAGAACCCCCTGGCTGCTGAATCTACATGTTTTTCGTTCTCATCCGTCAATCTATTATAGAAGGTTTGCACAATGAGCCAATCTGGGATTCTATGATTTCGGCATCTTTTCAACATGTCATTGTATTTGTCCTATGCCTCAAAAATCCTCTCTCCTTGATTCTGACCAAATGAAGTGATCTTCATTATGATTTTCAATACTCTATCTGGTGGAAAGAATTTATCTATAAACTTCTGTGTCAAATTAGCGCTAGTAGTGATCGATTGTGCTCCAATAAGTGAAACCAAGTTTTGGCTTTACTACTCAAGGAGAAATAGAACAAATTCATCTCAATCACCTTAGCCGGTACTCCATTTATTTTGAACATCTTATGTATTTCCTCATACTTCCTAACGTGTTTATTTAGATCTTCCTCTGGCAAACCATTGAACTGAACTGTTTGTTGAACCAATTGAATAATCCCCAGCTTAATCTCATAATTTGCAGCAGTTATAGCCAATGGAACTAAGCAAATCAAGTTGTTTCCAACAGTGGGCATGATGTACTCTCTCAATGGCCTGTTTCCGTTCTCAGCTTACTCTTAAACAGCTTGATTATTATTAGCTTGATTATTATTACAACCGCCTACTTCAGCTATCTTTCTCTCAAACCTTTGTTGTCTTCGTCTAGCTCTAAAAATTCGTTCCATTTCCTGGTCATATAGTTGTAAATCTTCTGCTTCATTCCCTCGCACGCAAATATGCAAAACTAAAAGCAAAGTTTCACGCGAAAGCAAAATTGAATAATATCAATATTAAATTCAGTCCACAGCAATGGTGCCAAAAACTTGTTCGTTAAAATGTGTGCAAAATTCGTAAGTGTACAGGTCTAACAAGTAAAAAAGTGGACAATGAGTGTTATCGTCCTACGAGAAAATATTCAAGTATTGAATACCTAACTCACACTCTAGTTGAAATAATCAAAATTTGGAGTTTATTTTTAAAGGCAAACAAATAAAAGTAATAAGTAATTAAGAATGACAAAGGTGATTCTAAAAGTTTCTTCAAAAATTTTATAAACTTGGGATTCACAAGTCCACCGCTATTGATTCCCTTAGCTACCCGTTCATTGATTCAACAAAAACCAATTCTAATTAACGATTGAGTTTAACATAATTAATCAACTACCCATCTCGAAGCTAATTTATCCTACTCAATTAGGCCCCATTGCTCATCTCTAATTGAGTGTATTAACAACCATCTTAAGTGCATTAATAGCAAGAAACTCTGCAAATAGCCCTCCAAGTTCAATTTACATAACGGCTCTAACCACTAGCAAATCTCTTTGTCTTATCTAAATTAATGTCCTTTATTGCCTAATCTAATTCATGCATTCCAATCTCGAGTTCAATACAAATCCAAAATATCCACAAATTCGCGCATCAAATAAGTGAAAGCTATATAAAACAATGATAAAGAATTAACTAGAAACCAACTTTTAGGCATTAAATACACAAACAAGCAACTAGGGTTCACAATACGGCTACACCATTTGTTCCAAGAAAAAAAGCTTAGCTACTCGTGGAATTGATAAAATTAAGTGCAAAAGAGTAAGAATTCATCACTGGGTTTTGATGAATAAGGCTGAAGAAAAAGATTATTGCGCTAATATTATTCAATCCAAAACTTCTCTTCAAAAAACGAACTAAACGTATATATAAAATCTTGAGAACTCAGTATTTCAATGTGTATGTGAATGTATGTATGAATACTAGGCTAAACCACCTTTTTTAAGTCCCAGAAAACTTAAGAAAAGAGTAAAATTCGTGTACTAAGTTTGTCATAAAAAGAATTCTAAACAAAGTAGGAAAACGGCAAAAATTTTGGGAGATCCACAAATTGTTGCAGAACACAAGGGATGAGCTTGCAAGCTCTAGTAACTCATAAGTTGTTAAATTAAGAACTTGCAAGTTCTTAGAAAATTCAAGACGAACTCTTAAAAGGAGATTTATTCATAAAAGTAAGATGCTCCATATAATGATATTAGTGAGTTATTTATAAGGCCAACACAACCCTAATCCTAAGAAGAACCCTAGCTTGATAACGAAATGATAATAAAATAAATAAATAAAGATAAAGAGAAAAATAAATGAATACTAATCTAACAAATGCTACTTCTGAACAAATACTAATTCTAATTTCTTCTAGAATACATTTTTCCTTTCCACCTCTTTCTTTTCCATTTTGCATCATTCTCTTCTCCCCATGGGCGAAAAAGAACTCGACTCTAGCGACTTGTGCTCCAAGTTGTCCTCTAGCAGGGGTTCATCTAACTTGCGTAAGTCATTTTCAAGAAGCCAAGTATATTTAGAAAGGAGACTTTTCTAGCGAACCAAAAATCTTCTAGAACCTCGATGACTAGAATGCAAAATGGTATCATCGAGGATAGACTCAACAGCATCAGGATGAGGAAAGGAAGTACGGTGGCCAAGGAGGTGGTAGAGTCGTCGGACCTGAAGCAAGAGAACATCGTAAAACTGGAGGCTTGAATGTGTCTCTGTAAGGATACAAATCTGCTATATTTAAAATTGAACTAATATTTAAGTGCGAAGGTAGCTCAAACAGTTATGCATTAGTTCCAAGTCTTTTAAGAACACGAAAAGTTCCAAGAGCTTTAGTACAAAGTTTTTTTTCCATGTTGTTTTGGAAAACATTCAGGCACAAGGCTAACCATAACAAAATCACCAACATCAAATTCCTTGTACCTTCGATGAGCATCGGCCGCAACTTAATAACTTTCATTACTCAAAGCAATCTTACGACAAATCTCACCATGCAAATTATAAATATGGTCAGTAAAAGCTTGAGCAGACACGGCTAGTGTAAAATCAACAAGTAACAAAAAATAAGTCAAAAGATTAGTGAGGAAGAAATCCCTGAACAATTTCAAAAAGACTATGACCAGTGAACCTATTGACAGAGTTATTATAAACATATTTAGTGAGAGGTAATGTGAGGTCCCAATTTCCCAGTTTATCCCCAACTAAGCAACGCAGTAAGTTTCCTAAGCTTCTATTCATAATCTCAGTCTGACCATCAGTTTGGGGATGAAAAGTGGAGAAAAACTTAAGAGTAGTGCCAAACAATTTCCACAAAGTCTTTCAAAAGTAACTAACAAATTTGACATCCTGGTCAGAGACAATAGTAACAGGCAAACCATGCAAATGAACATTCTTTAAAGAACAATTTGGCCACATGGGTTGCATCAGAAGACTTGGAACAAGGAATGAAATGAGCCATCTTCGAAAAATGATCTACAACTACCAGAATAGAATCATCACCTCTAGCAGTTTTATGCTAAGGTCACTCCAAGGAGTATAAGGGACAGGAAGTGGAGTGTACATACCAGTGTTTTGATGAGAAGCTTTTCCCAACTAATAAGTACAACACTGAGACACAATGTATAATCTCCTAAAAATTTTTAAGCATGTAATCGTTATGTGGGTGATGATTGATTACTTACTTGAATTGAATCATTAAGGTTATAAGATTATTACTCAATTGAACATCCAAAATTACAATGCAATCATATTCAAGGATACAAGATAGTCACTCAAACGAACGCCAAAAATTAGAAGATAATTCTTGACAACATGATCAATATTTTGACAATAAATTTGGATTAGAATATGACAATATGATCATATTGAAATCTCACAAGGTTGCTAAGAATTAAAGATGGGAGAATTAGTTGAGTTGCATCAATGGTAAAGTTACAAGATTGTCAAGAATTAAAGAACATTAACATGATTGTATTGAATTGCAAAACTTCAAAGTTTGCCACTCAAATGAATATCAAGAGTAGAACATGATCATTGCCAACATGATTGATATTTTGATAATGAATTTGAAAGTCACTATTGACATTGTATTGATTGACTAACTGTGTGAGGATGCATTATTGAATAACGACGTGTATTTGTATTACTATGTCACAAGTTTCAAAGATTGTTACTCGACTAAGGCCTAGAAGCAAGAATGTGGTTATGGATTAGTATGACTCAAAGTGTAGCCACTTAATTGAAAAGCCACATTAAGTTGAAGGTCTCGAGTTACATAAATCAAAACACGATAACTTGATCATAAGACAACACAAAGTATAAGGACTTTTTGAACAATAAACGAGCAAGCTTCATTTAGCAACTCTGTCTCTTGACATATACAGTGCCACATCGTGCCATGTGCCATGTTTTGATTGGCAGGACTCAAAGGTTTATTAAAAACAACGAAATCCGACCATTATAAATAGAAGAGGGAATGTGAGGATTCCTAAAAACATATCCATCCTATCTCCCTCTCCCATCTGATCCCTCTATTCCTCTCTCCCTTTCCACCTCCATATCAAGACTAATTGTCTTACTTCTTTAGTGAATCTCAAGGTTTTCATAAATGAAAATTCGTCCAAAAATAGTGAGGGTAGCAAAACAACCCCCAAAACCTATCAAACACTTAGTTTTATACTTGGAAATGACCCTTCTTCATATACATATATATATATTTTATATATATATATATATATATATAAGAAAACTAACTTAAAACACACCATTTTGATCAAGAAAATTGGAGATTTTGAGGGCAATTATCAATAACTTAAAGAATCTATGGAAAAATCAAGTTAAAAAGGTGAGTAACTGCTACTTTGATGCCCTTTTAACATTTATGATGTTTTGATACAATAAGTAGGGTTTTTGATTAAAGTCTTCCATGAGATAAACATGAATTTTGATGTATTAAAAAGAAAGATTGATTATTGCATTTGAATCACTAGTTGATGCTCTACCCGTTGTGTTATTTGCTTTGCATTAATTTGTTTAGAATTCTGGTAGGGGTCAACTGTGATTCGAATGTGGATCCACTTAATTGTACATGGCTATGATTGAATTGATATGAATCATGCATGCACCATGGGTAGTAGTTTAACTAGTGATAGGGCCCTTTTGTACATTTGAAAGCTTTGTGCATTCAATGATTTTATCGAAAATGAATTTCTCCAATGAAAGGTGAATCAAAAGGGTTTAGTTACTCATTGAGTACTTTGTACTCATTCCTTTTTTGCACAATTTTGTAGATAAATGAAGGCATGATCTTTGGAAAGCAAGCCATGAGTTGGAGCATGTTGGCGAAGAAAGTAAAGTTTTGTATATAGTGACAACCTCTCTTTGAAAATATTATGAATTTACTACATTTTCTATTAATAAGTATGCCCATCTCTCTATAAATGTATTTCTATCAATTGGAAAATTACCTTTTAGTATGATAGCTTCCTAATAATTTGTTTTGACTAAATTAATTTTACTTGCTTTAGTAATCAATGAAATATATCTATTAAGATAACTTGTTGTGTTCTTTGCATTTTATTTGAAAACCAAGTTTTAATAATTCTTCAAAATATAACAGCTTGGTAGTTTAAGTAATTAGCCTTATCAAGTCAAAAACAATTTTGTTCATTTTGTATGTCTCATCCCCGCTATTTGTATTGAAACTTCCGCTATAAAACTTGTTCACCAATATAAGTAATTCAAGAAAAATGTAAAATTAGCGGGGCCTGACACAATGCATGCAACATGTCAGTTAAGTAAAGGCTAATAAAACCCTATCATGAACTAGAGCAATAGTTTTATCACGACCAAAATGTCAATTGAGACTTCCAGCATGTAATTCCCAAATGAGGAAATCTCGAAGTGAAGTGTGGAATGCACAATTTAGTCCCTTTAAAAAGATAACCATCTTATTAAAGAAACCAGTGTGATCACGAGATGGATTATTGAAGAGATCTTTAGAATGATTCCAAAATCAGGATAATTGGGGTAGTCATCCTTCAGTCGATCAAAGCCAACTACAGTATTTTCAATAAAATGAAGAACAATAGTTAGTTGACTGAAAGCATCAGCAGCATTGTTCTCAAGGCCAGAACAATGGTGAAGAACAAATGTGTACTCTTGAGGAAATCCAACCCATTTAGCATGACGAGAGCTCAAATGTTGCCCATAATTGATATAGAGAAGAGCTACATGGTATCTCTCGTGCGGCCACATGAAAGATCCATGCGGCTACGTGGGTCTCTTACCATATTTCTGGCTCCCTTTGCATACGGCCGTCATGGCAGTATGGACGCCCTCGTGCGGCTGTATTTTTTGAAGACTCTCTGAACTTGGCCGCATAGCCATATAGCTGCATTCTCCTCGCCTAGTCTCTTCTTCATGCATGTGGCCGCATGGCGCATGCCACCTGGGCTCGCCAACTTTGTCCTTCAACTTTCAATCTTATTCGTTTTGACCCTAAAACTTCATAATTCGTGCTAAATTGATTTGAATTCACCCAACTTGACTTCCTCTTGGGTTTTTAACCTACGATTCACCAATTTGAAAGTAAATATGAACTTTTAAACATAATATCACATAACTAACGATATATATAGAGGATTTAAACATAAAAAATGATTACGTATCAATTATATAGAAGAATAGCCGTCGAAATACTTTTGGCGGGAAACTTTTGGCTTCCAAATTAGAATATTTCTTTTTTTTTTTGTCACTTATGGAAAGAAACAATTAATACATGCATTGGTACTCCAAAATCCCTATAAGTCCACACTACTTATAAACTAATACACATTGGTACTAGAATATATGCGTGAAGTTTCCTTGTTAGAATCGTAACCAAACAGTATAACCTTTTATTTTTTTCTTTTTAATTTTTTTTTAATAGCATTTGTGAGCCTTTTTTAGTGAAATTTCAATAGACGCAGCTGCTTTGCAGCCTTTTATTTGTGTTTTTAGCATCTTTTATTTTTTTATAGTGCTTTTCAATATAATTGTGTAGTTTTTGTTAGATACTTGCCCCCCAAAAAATAATTGTGTAGCTTTTTAAAATTATTACCAATACAATGGTTATTTCTTTTTTGAATTTTAGAATTTTTTGAAAACAATGTTTTTCATCTTTTTATTTTATTTTTTAAAAACTAAATGAAAATATCCGTATTAATTAGTACTCGACTCAAATTCTCATCCTCACAATATAATGTATCATAAAAATAAGCTGTCTTTGTTAATTTATTTATTATTGTTTTAATTCTTATATTCCTTTTTCCCCCAATAACATGCCATTTTTGGTTTTAAAAAGTTACTATTATTATTTATCTAATTGGAGACGTGCGTAGGCATTGGAAATATTAGTTTACATTGGTACATTTGGACAATGAACGCCCGTTTCCTTGTTCACGAGCTGTGCCACTTCCAGTTTTCCCTTTCCTTCTCTCTCTGTTATTTTCAACTTTAAATGATGAAAAAAATGAACAATTCTTTTCCTTCTTGGATTTTCTTGGTTTTTCACTCCATTATCCGTAAGTTATTCCAAAACTTCAACTCTCCTAAACAAAATATCTAAGTTAGAATTTTTATAAAATAAAATTTCCCAAATTTCTTGATATTGATTTTAAAAATTCTGAGTAATTTGCAACAAAGGTCCGCAGCCTTTGTATTCATTTGTACTTACATCCCCATCTTTTAAATT